>JAQFYB010006024.1:0-12939 GCA_034694085.1 Pogonognathellus longicornis | reverse complement strand
GACCTTTACAATTGATAGATCTGTCTAGCTAATTGTAAGTATTTTAAGACCATGGTCAAAAATTCAAAAAATTGAAAATTTTTTATCGTGTAATACATTTTATACGTATATTATGTGTGTGAACGCTCGGGATGATTAGAATTCCCATGGTACACCAGTAAATGTAGAGACCAAATTAATATTGCCCGAGAGTGTCTGCCCCACTGCTTAAAATACTCATAACAGCAGCTACGTTCACGGTTTACTTTTCATATTTCTGGCTGTCTCTTAATAAAGAATTGCAATTTTTATTAGAATTTCCCAGAAACATGAAATATATTCTGTAAAAGTTTGGCTTGTGTGTACAATGTAAACATAAATATACGCATGAGGCACACACTACACACTGAAGGTAATTCCATGCGTGCAGATATTCTGTGGCTTAAATGAGTTGTGAATAAAGAATTTAGCAGAGTAGTAACCATTCTCTGATATTCCTATACTAATCTTTCGTGGAAATGCGGGTTGAATAATCGATAGCCTGGCAACTTTTGTTTTGTTATAAAGTTTTCCTTCTGTGCACCACACTGAAGGAAAACATTTCCACTATAATAATTCCTGCGAAAATACATATAGGAAATATACAAGCAAAGTCTAAAAAGACCTACATAGGTAGGTACTACTATAATAGTGTAAGTACAAGCATAGGATATAGGAAAGAGAGCACATGTCTATACATTTCCACTACAACAGTGTATGTAGACATTACTAGGTTAGGTGTGTAGTATTTTAGCAACACAACCGAGTTGAAACACATCTACCAGTAGTGTACACTTTTGTAGTGGAATAACAGTTAGTTCATCAAGATGCAGTTTTCACTTCTTCTGAGGGCATTGAACAATACAATAGCGTGTACATGCAATATGTTGTTGTGGGCCATGAATTTTGCCGTCGTCCTTTTACAAACACCAAATAGTATTTTCACCGCAGCAGAACAGAGCAGAACACTAACCCTTTTATGTATTTGCTCTACTCTGAGCTATATATAGCTCTCTCTTACATGTAACTACACTTACACTAAACTCACACATATAGCCCTACACCTCACACACCACACACATGCTCACACACACATACACATACACACATAGGGACTTCAATTATCTCTTTCCATTCTTCCAGCACACATTCAGGCTCTTTCTTTAAACTTAAACCAAGGAAACTTTAATACAACTGGCAATTGCTACCTTTTTTCCCGTTCAATGTGAGAGTTCTATTTCACACCCGTTTATTTAGTCTCACACAATCCTAGTATGTCTTTCTACATAATGTGGAGTACTATATATGTAACCTTATACAAAATTGTAGCATTCACAACAATATCCTTCTCCATTGGTCCTTCCTCACACACACACCATGACATTATGTGGATTCATCTATTCTCTTTACACAATAGCCATTCCTTTCCATCTTGTTGTTTAAAAACGTCAATTGTATTTTATGTACATTGTTCCTTGTCCTTCCTATATAGTAATACTCTTTAGTGTAACTATACACTTACCTATAGACGTTGTATTACCGTTGCTGGCTACATAGTGTATAAAGAGAGAGAATAAACATGGAGGAAGTCCCTCTATAGATTACTTTAATACTACAGAAGGATTAGTAGGTTTGTAAAGTACTGATGATCTTGTCTCTCTCTCATTCTGCCCTCCTTTCTTTTCGTTTCGAATAAATTTTACCCATTCAGAATTGTGTTTCTCTCTTTCTCATCCCATCTCATCAGCTCAACTCAGTTACGCTTTTCAAACCAATTGTAGCCTATTCATTCCTGTCCTCATCTCAATAGTCGTCGTTGCTTCCAGTTGTTTCCCGTGCAATTTTCGTCCACAAACACCACCACCACCACCAGTTACAACTTGCTATATACCATTACAACTACATTGCTGTTTGCTTCTATAAAATACTAAATGATAGCATACAACCTATATGCATCCTACAAACACAACCATTTCCTATATACATACATACATACACCTACTTACACACAAAATATATATAGGCACACTAATGGTAAACAGATATATATCAGTCGCGGGCGAAGTAACTGTGTGAGTTTAATTCTTGAGAAGCAAAGAGTTATATTACATTGAGTCGTGTTAGGGAAAGGAACTTGAATTATCCGGACACAATACAATGTAGTAGTAGTACTACTTTTGCTACAGTCTCCTGTGAACTGACTGAACTGAGAATGATGAGAGCAAGAGTGGTAGTAGCGATAGTAGTAATAGTAGTAGTAGTAGTGAGAACACTAGGAGAACAGAAACAATAACATTTCCCAAATTACCTCCCGACCATAATTACTAAGCCCATTCATTCTATTGTTCTTACTCATTCGGCCACAATGCCTGATTCTACGCAGAGAGTGAAAGCGAGAGTAGGAGCATGCAATTGCTTCTTCACAGCAGTGCACTAGTGCACTACTATGTATGCTCAAATTATATCTCTATGTAGAGAGAGTGAGTCTGCCACGCATATACGATATTATGATGTATGTATACCACCAAAAAGATAACTGTGCTACACTTACACACTTTTGTACAACTATTACGTAATAATGTAGCCCACTAGGCATCCTTGTCCCGTTTGTTTCCCTATTTTCTGCTCTTCTTTGCATTGGTGTATTTATGTACTGCTTTTCAACTAAAGCATTCCTGATACTCATACACATACTAGTAAACAATAAACACTTCTTATACTTATGTATAATGTATAACAATACATCTGTTTGTGTCGTTGTCGTTTCTTACCTTCATATATTAAATATACAGAAAATACAGAGTGTATTAGCAAGCACAACACAATTATTGTATATAACCAAGTAAATGTGAAAAGTAAAAGAGGAATGGTTAAAGCTTAAAAGGCCGAAATATATACGAACTTGTCTCCTCTGCATTGAATTGAACTGAACTAGACAAAGCAAAGGTTCTTTCTTTATGTTCAGTGTTAAATATGTATGTGTAGCTATGTATGAGTAAGTACACTACAATCTGCAACTGTTGTAAGTTACAAAAACATTAATAGTAGTTCAACACAGCTATATAGGACGTAGGAGGCGGCTTCATTCTTATAAGCTGTTAGTATAAGTATGCGTACACACATGTATTTACATGTATTCTTACATTACATTGCCAAGATATATTACATAGATAAATAGATAGATACCCATTGTTAATACACAACTCGTCCATTACACCATCTATTTTCCCCATACAACTGTAGTATAGAAAACAGGAAACTCGCTCCACTAACTTAACGTAAGTGAACTCAAGGAAGTTTTGCCGAGTCATGAATATATACATACCTCCGACAAACTACAAATCCTCAGTTCAAAATACGATTACAAATGTATGGGCCTATATATTTATACGGACAAGCGGACATATATTATAAGAAAATAAAATATTGTAGTAGTTTCCAATGTTTCAGTGGTAACATCGACGACGAGACAACGACGACTATGCATGCGTTCACTTCAGGGTGCATTCTCATTTTGGAGTGTGTATCCCTAGTGCTTTGCTCTCTCTTATGATTTCGTCGTCGCTTCGTTACAGTCAAAGCACCACACACCACACCACGACGAGTCTTTTCTCCGATCTGTATACTAAAGTACCATCATGCATTATACTGGCGGAGGATTCTATCGTTTTGAGTTGATTTCAGTTTAGTTTGGTTGATGCGATGAGTGTAGCTTTAAGTAGCATCCACGGCTCGTTGCTACGTTTATTTACTAATATAATATCCCTCTTGGTATCATACAGATAATAGTGTGTATGTGTGGCATAGTGTATGTATACTATAGAATAAATACATAAAGTAAGGAAGAAAGCATCAAGTATCCCCAACCCAATGCTCAAGCACTAAACCACATTCCTCTCTACAGTTTTCTTGCTTTGCATTCTATTATTATTATATGTGTGTTGTAGTTACTACTTACTTTCCCTTTTCTCCTACACCACCACCACCAATGCCAATCCGAATGCTACATACAACGACGTGCTTTTCCCTTTTTCAAGAAGGTATAGTAGTTTTGTAGTAGTAAGTTCATGGTGTAGCTTGGCTGGCTGTCTTTCTTAGAGACATTTTACAGATGGGATGTTAGTATGCACTAATGTAGACAGCATATAATGTTGCTGAAAGAATAGAAGAGCTGACATAACAGCACATCGCATTGTCGTATTTGAACAAAACGAAAACAGGCCAGAGCAATCGAGGGTGAGCCGTGTGCAGCCTACAAATACATTTACATGTCTATGCTATCACATCGCATCATGTAATGTCGAGTACTTACGTACATGCATCAGACTTATTGTGGTGAACCCACAGAATTTTTACGCATTATGCAATTTCTTCCACAAACACTTAACAGCCAAACTCCTTCACTTCATTCCTCCATTCACAAATGTATATAATGTTAAAAGGGGATTTTTTATATGATAATGCTGTGTTATTATAAGTACCTACATGTTTTGTGCAATTATTAAGACACATTATGCATTATTAGTAGAATATTATAAATTCTACTTATTCAATAGTATGTAGATGTGTGATTTTGATACTGTGGAAGACCTATGTTAAGTAAAACAATTAACTGATGTGTGATTTTGCAGTGAAACCTCTATTTGTGCGTATGCGACAACGACACAGTGAGAAAATCGTTGCTGGCAAAGAGTACCGACTAGTTTGTGAAACAGCTGGCTCGAAGCCTCCAGCAGTACTTAAATGGATCAAAGGAGGTAGAGAAATCACCCAAGTCAGCACACAGGTCAGTACTGTCTCATTTATTACTACATGCAAATTGAATGTTCATATCTTCAAATGATAAACCATTTATATCTGTACTTACCATTACACTTAAAGTGTAGAATCACATATTACTTGTCTACTTGACCTGTATAAAAAAGATGTAATAAAAAATGTGTGTAAAGGAAGTTGCTTTAGATATGCAAACAGAATTATATTCAGGCAGACGAATGTATCATCCTAACACAGTTAGTTAAGAATTTAAGATGCTAAATATTTTCTAACCGTTGAAAGCACAGGCACATGTTTACACATTGTAATAAAATAAAATTGCCATCGCACACTTCAAAAGAAAACAAAGAAAATAAAATACATTCTTTTATTGTATTTTAGCATATAACACTTTCATACCACAAAACACTACTGTTTGACAGGGATGGGTCAACTACTTGTATTTTAAATACATTTTAATTAAAATACGCATTTAAAATACATTATAATTAAATTTGACCAAATTTGGGCAAATGAACATAAAACACAAAATGAAAAATTTCTCGATTTTTGGTACTATACCTAACAACCTATTTTTTCCGAGGGTTTACCATTTACCATTTATACCTTCATCTGAGTTTTTTCTGAGTGTATCGTTAATAACTAAAATTCTTAGAACAACTTAAATTGATTGAATTAGTGCTTAATTAAATTCTGGATTACTATCTAACACTATTGGGTGTAGTTTTGATGTTGTAGTTGTATATAGGGACATATCTATTTGAGGTGTGTGCAATCTGTATGCACAGATTATGCGATCGGAATTTCAGCCTTTAAGTGGAGAACTCCCGTTTGGCTTAGTCATGATGGCTTATCTAAACCCAAAAGTGGTTGAGACTTGCTTCACTGGATATGGATGAGGTTTTAGATTTGACTCCTCGCACCACACACAGTCATTCTTCCCTAAACATGACTTTTCTTGTCTCTCTCACTTTCCATATACGCATTTCCAGTCTTCTCTGAGTCATGGCCCTATTATGGTTTGGTGCAACGGAAAGGTTCCACACAGAAAACTTTTAAGTGATAAAGCATGATTTATGTGGAGAAATATCTGATGGAGAGAACACAAAGATTGGAAATGATGGTCATGCATAGCTCCTGTTGTGGTTCAGCTATCTCCCTAACAGAACTGCCGAAAATAGGAAAATTCAGCTTACATCATTTTAAGTCAAGCTTAAGCATTTTAACACAAAGTCTGAAAGAAATTGAGTTTTCATATGCAATTTTGTGTTTATAGAAGTTCATGATGTTGGCCACAGATTAAATTCAATTGAATTCAAATAACTTTAATTGTAGGCAATCTTAGATATACTTTTTTCTTACACCGATTTTTTCTAAGTTAATAAATTTGATTCACGTTACTCTCGAATCTCGATCGACCTTTGAAACATTTTAATTCTATATCACTGCACCCCAATACTACAAATGTACATGAGTAACCGAACATCTCATTCTAAAAATACCTTTAGCATCAATACTTTTTAATTGGTATACCTAATCGTTTATTCAATTGACAATGCGTTTGCATTCAAAATGCTTATGCATTTATATGATCAATTACCTTGCTATTTTTATGCATCTGTATTGCATTACACAGTTATGTGTATATGCTTATGTGCGATTTCTATAATATTTGAAACTCGGACTCGATACAAATAATGAATGTGGTGGTATTACTTTTAAAGTAGTCACAAGAAAGGAGTGTAGGAGTTGTAGGTCTAAGTTACAAATAAAGCAATCGTTCAGGTGTTTCACAATTTTATTTTGCCTTTGAAGCTTGCTCAAGGTGAACTTCACATTGGCTGACTTTACGTCATAATATTGCTATTGAGTATTAGGATTGCAATGTTACTGGCGTGTTGACGTATTATTACGTGCTCTGAAAGTACTAAAATGTTGTAGTAGGTATTTAACAACCATATTTGAACTCGCTTATCAACATGATTCATTAGTCCATTACACCTGTACCTACCAACTTGTGTGGGACGTGTTGTGCATAATATGCTCAATTTCATGAATCTTATATAAATACCTATAGGTATAGCTTCTACTGTTCATATTCCATAATATAACATACACATTATACCGGTAACACGTAAGTATATACTATACTAGTATCGAAAATTATCCATTTAGAGACTGACTCATATTTAGTATACTTTAACTGTAATAGCATGCAGTTTCTGGATAATTATGACATTTCTTTAATTAGCGTGGTGTGCAAAAATACTGCTCTTCCATTCTGTACTGCCTACTCTTTTAATAATGTGTGGGTTACATATGCTATATCAATACCTGGAAATCTAACTGGAGCGATTATGACACATGTCGATGTACAACACTAAAATTACTATACATCAATGAAAGCAATTAAATGACACGACAGAAAGTATTGTAGGATTATTTACTCACGCGTAGCATTAGTTGTTTTTATCAGCAACACACATTTTGGATTGAAAGCCTTTCTGAATGAGTAAGCTCACAAAGTATAAGGTGTGGGTTTTGCATGACTGTCTAGAGTTGCTGAATATTCTGTTTTGCAATCGGAAAACATTCAAAATTCAACGAAACATGATATGCTGTCCATGTCCCAGTGTGGATGTTATGGGTCAGTAGAGTACCAGTATTGCAGTACCTGACTGAATAACACTTGTGTAAGTATTACCTTTTGTTCGGATTTTGCACAGAATTCCCACAATCTCTTTGTTGTTTTTGCCAAAACGGTAAACTACAATCCTCACGAACTACAGTCGTATAAATACATAACGAAATAACAAATCTATATTGCATTGGTCTGGGAACCAGCAGCTCAACTGAAGAAAGAATTGCTTTCACACACAACACAAGTATATAATAGCAGTATCAGAATTGCGTGTCATTTTCAATGATTTAGCAGAATACAGGTTGACAGGTGAACTTTATTCCTAACACAACAAACCCACAAAGGTTGAGTTTCGTTGATTACTCATTTGCATTGGAAATTGTGACTGAGTGGGAGTGAAAATAGTAAAATGCGAGAGAAAGCCCTGCAATGCAAATTTCCACAATACTAAGAGAAAGTATTTCACAAGCTATAGTATACCTTTTAAAGTACATAGGAAAAAAACATCCATTCTATGTGTAGTAGAATTACATGGTATTGTACTACACTTACCCACATTACATACCTACATTTGACTCTACCCACATAATAAAATAAACGCTTACGTTCATAATTTAGATATTTGCACGCTGGATTTTGCATTCCAGTTTTGAATTAAGAAACATTCGCTTACGTCCACGAGAAATACCTAGTAAGTAATGTACATTCTACATAAATAGACTTAATTTGACTCTACACAAGACGTAATAGCTATATTAGACTACTCTAAGTAAGTAAATATCACAAATAGAGTAACTTGTATGGAAAACGGATTTTTAATACATGTACATAGATTTCTGCTATAGATTATAGTTATTTCAAGGAACAATGCAATGCAATATTGCGATTACTAACTCCCTTTTCACAATCACAACTGTGTGTGTGAGTGCATCAAAATGCATGAGGTGGATTGATTATTATTTTATTACTGTGTGAGCCCCTGTGCTAAAGTACCATAAGAAGGTTATTTTAAGGCTATTACGTAGGATTAAATGGAATTATACAAGATAGACGCATTTTCAAATGTCCTAGCATATACCACCCGTACAACCATTATGCATACAGCAATACACTAATATATAAGCATACTTTAAACCTACTTAAGTTTCCGAATCTCCCCTGTATTCGATGTAGGATAGAAAAGCAACTTTAGAAACAACAATGTATTGTATGCGTATGAAATAGGTACACTAATGGTAATGTTACAATAAAGTTTTACTGGTATTGTCGTATATACTGGTTGATGAGAATGAGAGTGAATTCATTTATATTTATATGATTTGAATCTACTGTGATGGTATACAAATAGTGCGGTAGTATTAAAGCACTCTATTGTAGCTATAAGTAAGCTGAGGCAAATAATATTTATAATTTGTCTTTGGTTTGGTGATTCGTACAGGATTTGGACGGTGGGAACGTCACAACGAGCACCTTTCTATTCATTCCCACGCCACAAGACAACGGTGCATCCATAATTTGTCGAGCGGAGAACCCCTATCTCAACCACTCGCACGTTCTTGAAGAGATTTGGAATATCAACGTGGTCTGTAAGTCTCAAGTTCACATTCTATTCTATTGTTTCCATTATTCCTTCCTTAAAACTTTATTATTGCATTCTACACAATCTCTTCCAGTCAAGTGCTATTGTATTTATTGTAAGGAAATGAAGTAGCATTGTATACAACATTGCGTAATAATAATCATGTAATGCGAATTTCGTCTTATCCCTATAATCTTACTACACACTTGTTTGAGGGGTAAATGCAAACTAAACTATGCAGGATGACAATGACACTGCACAAGGAGATGATTCTCTGATATGAATTATGATGCGATGGCTGTAAGCACTAAGGAATCTTTTGATTACACAAGGAAGTACAATGCAATGCATAACATAACATAAATCACTATAATATACGGAAGTAGGATACTTTGGGGACATGTACACATTTAGACTGGACACAGAAGGGATGCACTCTAAAATTTCTATTTCCAGCCATAAAATCTTATATGACAAATCATTCAATCTTACGTTTAATACTATAAAAAAGATTTTCTGTATTTGCATATAAATCGCCTGTATTTCACATAACCCAAGATTTAAAAGTAACAACTACCTGAAAGTTACGATGTATTATATATTTATAGAGTATTTTATGTATTATCGACATCAATTTTAATCCATTATTATTAAAAGATACTGTGCTTGTAACAAATATCTGTATTTGAATATTTTCTCTCCAAACCTGGTTAAAATTTTCTTAGATAGGAGTAAGCAGTCATAAAAACATGTAGGGGAACTCTGAGCACGAATTTCCTTTGCAACAATGTTATTAAACTACATAATACTATTATGTGCTCGAAATACTAAAACAGAAATATCTGTTGCTTATGTAGTTGATGTTCTGAATTTTTTGTGAGATCAGTGTGCTGAATGCTGTAAAATGTTTCAGTCAAAGCGCTTTGTATTAAATTCATTCATTCTGCGGATTTTCATATCATAGCAAATTGAAATTTGTAAAAAATAACGACATGGAAGTGGAGAGAACGATTTTCATATGTTGCAAATTGTTTTCTGGCTCGTTTCTTAGGTTTAGAGATAGAGAGAGCAATTCCACAGTTGAGTGATTTTTATGGCTTCTCTTAGTATCGATATGATTATTAGCAAAATGTAGCCATCCCTTTGACTTTTCTTCCGTTCTTAATTCCATTGTAATAAATTGGCGAATTTTAAAAGAACTAGAGTTGCGATTTTGCACACAAATTTATATTGTATACATTCATTGTTAGCTACTTATAGAAGTAGAACGAAAGGGAAGGATTGTGAATTACGGTCATACATCAATGAATTTTAAGGAGAAACGCAAATCTGATAAAACGGAGATGAGCTCTGATAGGATGTGATGCGATGAAATGAAACGAAATGAAATCAGATGAGAAGAATCGACGATGCATGCATTTGTAAACTAGGGAGACTTCAATTGGATTTTATTCTGTATGCCGCTCACTCAGACGAGCTGAGAACCGAATTTCCACTTTCTCCGCTTGTACTTCTTCTGCTTGTAGCCGGAGCAGTGGTGGGGCTGCTACAAATACAACACGAAATCACATCAGATCAGGTCAGATCACATCAGCAAAGAAGGGACGCCCGCCTGTGTGTATTTGTATGTGTGCTACACAATGGAACACAATAAAGGGTTACTCTCCTTTACACATAACACATACACACGACAAATGTGCTTCTATGTAAAAAAAGGATTGGAAATCAAAGAGCCAGCATGGAACTAGGACGATAGTACGTTATTTAGTGGAGTGTAGTTGTTGTCTTGACAAGACTGACGAATCTAATGGGAGCCAGGCTAACCAAACCAACCCAACAAGACAGGAAACATTTCCTAGTAGCATTAAGACTACGAGCACAATGCAATCCTCTATATTTCCGACCTTAAAGACGTAATTCCACAATATAAATTTCTACTACTAACAAATTTCCTACATCCTTTACACAAAGTGTGCTTAGTCTTGCTGTAGAATTACACAGTCCTATACATAGTACTAGATTTGCTCGTGTATTTGTCACAACGATAATCAGAGCACACAAGTAGTAAGTGAGCATGTAGTAAGTAATACAAGTTGTGTTGGTGTATTGTATATTTTATATGTTTAGTATACATGGATATAAGTAGGGCGCATCATCAACAAAATAAATGCTATATAGGGATGGGACATGCATGAATGTATAGGAATAGCAGGAGGCACCTTGTACTTCTTTTAGATTGCGTGCATTATCATCTGATGAGAGTGAGTGGTAGTTGTCTGAGGAGTATCTGCAGATTGGGGATAGAGACGGAAGCCATTAGAATGGAAATCACGTAGTGATTCTCCCAATGAAAAGGAAAAAAACTTTGTCCCTTTCTTCCTTTCCGAAACAAAATCTTATTTGCAATGTTTTACTTCAGGAACCAAGTCATCCGAAATTTCAGTAGACGACTTATAATGAAATCTAAAGAGATGGCTTACCACTCACTAGTTGTACTAATATACCTAACACAATGAGCCTCTTCTTCTATAAACACACTAAATCCGCTTGGACAGCACATAATATAGTGGAATAACTGAGTTTAAAAATTAGTATGCAATACGCTCATAAAATATTCCTAAACGTACTTTCAATAGTAATATACAACAGAAAGATCAATAAAGAAATTATTTCCGAACATGCAAAACATGGAACTGCCTTCTTGTAACATACCTAAGTACATAATGTAGAATAGAAACTGTAGTGTAGTACTGTTTACACGTTATCATTACCTGTGTGTCATTTTATATTATCATTGTAATGCTTACTAACAATAAGTGGTTCAATTAGTGTAATGAAGATTTTGCTGGAGTAGTATAATAATATGGCGCTGTTCCAAATTTGAGATGGGGAATAATTCATGTATTCCTCTCGCCAAATTATATGGGTGGATTACATATATTTCATTTTTACATGGGATTGGACAGGTATAGAGATGCGGAATAAAAATTTGTTGTATAACTGAGGAGGTTTCTACTGGTACTGGCAGAAGTGTTCTACTTTTGAGATAGTTATGGTTTACGAGAGACGAGATATAATAAGTTTAAGTAGCCAAATCAATGTTTGCATTGGAAACTTGAGTGGTTCTTCACCTCATCGAGTGTTTTTGATTTGCAGATTTACCTGAAGTAAAACTCTCATTAGGCAGCACTTTGAACCCACAGCAAATCAAGGAAGGAACTGATGTGTACTTTGAGTGCCGCATTCATGCAAACCCAAAAACATCTCGTCTAGTATGGCTCTTCAACGTAAGTCACCCATTTTCTACACTTTCTCCATCTTCACTCAACCTTAAACCAAAAATACATTTTCGCACGCATATTATACTTGCCTTTGCCTTCCTACTTTTGTTAGACACTTATTGCTTACTTACACGTAATAATAATCATATACCTAACTTAAATGTACCATCCTATATACTACCTATAGACTATGTCTATGTATTTACATACCGTAAATGACCGAGTAAACCGTAGTACGGTTTAACGAAAATCGAGAGTTGCACCAGTACAGTATGTTAGGATGTACGGCTGAATCGGTTATTTACGGTAAGCATGCTTTTATATGTACAACTTAAAGTAAGCAGTAGAAACCATTGTGATGATTTCACACAGATTCTGATTAAGTCTCAAAGGAACCCTATTTACAAGTTTTTCAATATTTTCGCGACCTACTTCTACCTACCTACTTTTGTAAAATACATTGTTGTTAACAAATGCAATATTAAGTATTAGTACCCAAAATAGCTAGCTGGTATACGAACAATTAGTGCTATATTATATCCAGCACAGAACAATTATAATAATCATAACGAGCTTATAAAGTTGGCAACATCTTGGTTTGGGAATATCTTTGCTCTGGCGCATCTTTTGAAGAATTACTACAA
>JAQFYB010006023.1:0-12939 GCA_034694085.1 Pogonognathellus longicornis | reverse complement strand
TGCCTTGAGGGCAACTTCGTCGTCCCATATTGCAGTGACCCACGCATTTTCTAATAGAAGTAGAATAAAATTATTATTATGTCAAGACAATTGAGCCAATACAGCAAAAACGTCAAAACCTGATCGATTTCTGTGGTTCAAAATGTAGTTAGAAATTATTCTATCCCCTACTGCCAACAACGCTATTGGGTATCAGTTGACGCCTCAACGTGTTCATTACTCATCTTCACATACGTACCGGCGCTGGTTTTTCCAAGGGGAATTAGAGTTTCGTGAGTTATTTTAGGTAGGAAAAGATGCAATAATTCACTATTGAAGGAAATAATTTGTCTATGGAGAAATAGGTTTTTGAGACATTCCAGTACATAGCTACTAGAGTTGGGAACGAACAGATTTTTCAGGCTCGGCTTGAACTAGCTATACATTTTAAACTTGGATACGTATACATTTTTGTATGATTTGGGATGTCAGGAAAACAATATAGAGCGAATAAAAAAGCCCAATTTCACGTAGAAATTTAGTTTTTATGACGCTTACGCCGAAGTACCTCTGCGAGTGGCAAGTAGTTTGTCAAAACTTGGATTCTTCTTGCGTATGAATAATATTATCTAAACTGGCAGTAAGGTATTATTACTCTTTATATTATATACTCTTTTTCTACAGGGGTGAATGGCCATTCATGGAGAATGCTCCTTATTCACTTTTGAATGGTAATATTTAACATGATTTATAATTGTATTGGAACCCATAATTAAATCAACCAATCAAATATAGATTAATTACCTTTCATTTCGAATATGGCAGAATTTCTTGCCTTGCTGGACCACTAAAATGTAAGTGGGTAAACACTGAAGAAAAACAATAAATTATAATTTATAAACAAAACTCCTTAAACTTGTGAAACTCTGGAGAACTTGATGATTGGGGTATGAAAATGTAAGTGAGAGAATATAGAAGATCTTGGGCTTGGGTTCAGTTTTTAAGTCGTTAGATGAGCAAATTATAAAGGAGATGTTGATTCAGCGGTTTCTAATGAAATATTGTTGCAAACGTCACTTATGCAAATAATTGCCTTCTATAATTGTAGATGCGAAAGAATGGATAATCCCAATGATAAGTATGCATGCACTTCGTTTATAATACAGCTTCGGTTATCCTTGACTTGGCAATGCAATGTGTATGGAGATACTTTTTAGCTCTCTTACCTCATGGATAACCATTACTAAACCAATACATATCTAGGTATTAAATTGTAAATACTTCTAACATGTGTCTGTGTTATGTCCATTGTCCATTCTTGTGTGTAACTATAAGTACCTATAGTAGAGACGTCAGAATCGAAACCAAACCGCTGGTTTTATTTGGTTTTGGTTCTTGATTTTAAACCATATAAAATATAAAATTTTTATATAGTTTCTTGTTGTGTTTGTTACATTATTACATTAAGATTTTCGCTTTGGGTCCGTTTTGGTTTCAGTTTCAACGTTTTTTGTTTTGGTTTTCACTGTTTCGGTTTGGTTCGAAATTTGTATATAATTTTGGTTTTTACTGTTTCGGTTTGGTTCGAAATTTTTATATAATTTTGGTTTGGTTTAAATTTTTTATTTAACTTCGGTTTTGTTCGAAATTTTTATATAATTTTGGTTTGGTTTAAATTTTTTATTTAACTTCGGTTTTGTTCGAAATTTTTATATAATTTTGGTTTCTACTGTTTCGATTTGGTTCGATTTTTTATATAATTTTGGTTTGGTTTAAATTTTTTATTTAACTTCGGTTTGATTCTAAATTTTTATATACTTTTTGTTTCAGTTTAAAATGTTTTGTTATGGTTTCAGTTCCTTAGTAAAAAACAGGAAATTGACGTCTCTAGTGTATAAGTAAGTGCCTACTCTAATGTTTAGTCCGCCTAGAGTCAGTAGCTCTGGTGATTTTGAAACATTTTGTAACAGTGCAACTGCAAGATTACAAAGTAGTCATCTATTAAATACTTGCATAGAAAATCACTAGGATTAACTTTTTCTGAAAATTTTTCATGAATAACATACCCAGCATATTCTAATATTTCATAACCCTTCCTATTATCCTATATTATACCCTACACTCAATGTTCCTCTGTCATGTACATAGTTTTTGACAAGTTCATCTGAAATTGGGTTTTCCATCCATGCTCTGAACCACAGGCTGTGATGTAATTGTATGCTGTGATTCATAGCATACAATTTATTATTTAAGTACGTAATGAACAAGCCATTGTCCATGTGTACGTCACATAAATATAAGTATTCCAGTTCTTTTGAAAAATAAGCAAATTACTTGGAACTTGCGTAATATAAAATTCAAGTTGCAACAAACCACTTCAGGTAGTCTGTCTTGACCCAAAGATAAAATTTTATTTGAGTTGCAATTGAGGTATTTATTACAATAATTATAAAACTAGCCGTTATTATAATATAAAGATGCATTCTGTAGAGTAAGGCAACAGATCTCCATATAATACTGAATTTTCCTGTTTGTCTTAAGGTTGAGTTGGAATACACCCTTTTCAGTTTATTTCCCTGTACCAAATAATCTTTCCTCAGCAAATATTTTATTACTGGTACATAGTGTAGGTAGGTACTTAATCTGCTGTCTGATATTATTATTGTTCATTTTTCCATAATTAATGCGTATCCACGTCCACATATTGTATTTCCAATAATAACTTAACATTATTTTTTGCATACCTTTTTGTCTGTTGGTGCAAAAAATAGTTGATATTTTTTATGTCAATTTTTTACATGAAAATGTGATTTTCGCCACTATAATAATATGGTTTTTCCTGTATATCTGGAGAATCTGGACTCCTCCTATTGAATATTTACTGTGTCTTCGTTTATGAATTGTATTTCTTATCATTTACCTTGTAAATACGTTTTAACATTGTGATTGCGAATTTTTAAATAAATGTATAATTTTTGTTGCCTTCAAAACAATTTCAAGTACACGTTTATACACTTTTTCTTTGGGAGACTATTTTTTATGTGTATCAAATCAATAGGGTATCGACCAGTATATACATTAAACACATTACAAGAAAAGGTTCAATTATTTTAATGATGCGCTTTCCTATGAATCACGTTTCACAATAACGTAGTATACTTTTCTATTTTACAAATAGTTGGCAAATCAAGTTTTTTATGAATTGTGAAAATTCTTTCAACCTGTTCATTTAAGAAATGAGTTTTTATTTTTCCAAAACATTTGATTGAGCCACAGTTTCCATGAACCTACGTTTGTCCTCACGTCTTTTAATTCTTGAAATCTTACCCCCACGTCTCAATTTTAATGTACCTACCTAATACCTATAGTATGCATTGGTCTATGATTTAAAATCGTATATTCTCTGTAAGCGATCAATTATGATTACAAAATTACAGTAAGTTTTTATAAAAGAATTATTCTAATATAGAGTGAACGTTCATAAAAAATTCATCGAGAAAAATCCTTCTATACATATATTTATGTATAATTGTATTTGGCTACAATTCGCTGTTAGCGCCTGAAATAATTTTATTGTAAATGCTATTTGATGTAAAAATATACGACTTTATATTATAGACCAATACATAATATAAGAACATTAGAATGAGAAGCAAACAATAATTTGCATCCCATTGTACTTCTACTAATCGTATTGTGATATACATGTATACCTAAGCCGCACATTTACATATTGTTGCAAATTATATGATTCGCAAAATAAATTGTGATTTAAAAAGGGCATACACCTTACCAACATCTCTTTTATATTCCATTTGACTCACTCATTGATGTTGAAGATTGTAAGATTTGATTGTGTTAAATTTTTGTTATAGATATGTAAACAAGCTCTCCTCAGCACCTCTATAATCAGTATACAATATACAAAGGTATACATGTACTGCTACATCCACATTCACATGCACCTATCCAAGTAAATGACCATTATATTCTAACATGTTATAAAGGCAACGCCAGATTATTATGTATAATATAATCTAATCGCAGATAAAATATTATTGTGTACCAACATGCGCTTACCAACACCTTTGTAGCATCATATTATAATATAATAATATCAGTGCTGTGCTCAATAAGAATGTACAGAATGTTTTGTTTATTAGTAAATCCTTCTTTATTTGTTGAGTTGGGTATGTATTTTTATTTTTTCAAATTTCCTCATTACTACTCGAAGTTATCAGTGAGTGATGCGGAAATCTCATTTAAAAAACAAGGAATAATTGGCATTTATTTATAGATGGTTAATACTGACTGCTCTTCAATAATGTGCCCCATATATAGGAAATTAATAATTTTTCAGTCTTCTCTTTAACAAGGGCGGAAAGCGGTATGTATAGAGTGACCGAAGAATAGACTACAATGACTTTTAGGATACTTCTACTCCCTTAATGGAGAAGGGGTATATACGATATGTATATAATATGATGCTATTCAGAAAAAATTAATGTTGTAGCTCTGATGGTTGTTTAGATATTATTGTTTAAAAATGCATGTGTATATAGCTTAAAAGTTTAACCATCCCCATTTGGGGAGTAGCAGCATCCTAAAATTCATTTTAGTTAATTCTTGGATCTCCCTGTGTATAACTGATATGTGATATATAAATATATAGACAGTATGTGTTGGATGCAAACGTGTGCAAATGCATATAAAAGAATTTATAGATAAGACAGAAATAAAACCAACATTCAATTTGCAATCATATTTATTTATTAGAGATACTAGGATGCTGCCAACCTGGAGACATCACCAACTCGGCTACACTACCAACCTCGACATGATAATACTACTAAAGTTATGAAAAGTTATCAACAAATTAAATTAAATTAACAAGAACAAAATTAAAACTTAAAAGGAACAATTTAAAACTATTACACGAATAAAATTACAAGGAACTAAACTAAATTAAAAGTAACAAAATTAAATGAAGGAACAAAATAAAAAATATTACGCATTCAGAAACCAGGATGTATTTAGGGGAGCGCGAGTGGATTTAATAATACACCGAAAATATTAGTTCATTTTCTAAACTCGTCCCAGCAAATACATAAAATGTCGTACCACATATTATTATCAGAAATAAAAATACGTTCTGGTTCGTGAATATTTTAAACCCACCTGTAATATATTAAGAAACAATTTCTCCTTACACTATATAAGAAATGCAATTTACCAGGAAAATTAGTTTTTCAAACCTATTCCTAGGGATGCCAACATGCCTGATTTTTTAGCATATCCAATTAGTTTTTTAGTGGTCGTCTTTGGGTCGGGAATCAAATCTTGAAAATTGGGAATATATTTTTCAATTTTAGAACTTTTGCAGTAAACGTCTTTTCCCTTTTCAAGTCCCAATTTGAAAGCCGGAAAAGAATTCAACAAACGGTCTGAGGCATTTTCATTTTCAGAGATGTACGATGTAAATAAAGATACAATAACATTACTAGACCTCATTTTATCTTCAAACTCAGCAACAGAAACCAATTTCGACGATGTGCCGGCTAATTCAGCAACATCACTGCAGTCTTCAATATTTAAAGTTTCGTTAGGAATCAAGTTGTACAATCCGAATTCAACATCGTCATTAAAAATTAACGAGCACGAGAGTTTCATAGCAATATCAATTGGAATAGAATACCATCTACTTTCAACCTTAGGAATCATCTCCAACTGAGCACAAGTTAACATAAGACTCATATACAGATTGGTATCTAAAGTAAATAATCCCGACTGACTGTTTCCGGTTAGTGTTGGATATCTAAATACAAGGCACGGGATTCCCCTGTCAATTGCTTGTCGAATAAGTTTCTCACAAACTAACTTAGAATGTCCGTAGCCAACATTAATTCCTTCGCCGATATTTTCCAATGTTGGCAATGTTTCAGAAAGATAACCTTCTTCTGTAAATTCATTGGCAGAGCTAACAGAACCCGGGTAGACCAAATGTTTGGTTTTGACAGTTGATGCCAACTCAAGTATATGAAGTAACCCCAATGTGTTTACAGACCGAATATCTGAATTTGTTTTGTGTTTTTGGTAACGTTCAATATGATTCACCTTTGCAGCACAATGTACGATTGCATCAATTTCAACGCATAATTTTTCATATTCTTCGTTTGTCACCCCTAGATTTTTCTCCGTGACATTTCCAAGAATTATTTCAATTTTGTTCAGATCAACCGAGGATAATAATCCAAATTTTTTCAAAGTTGCCGACAGACGTTTTCGTGCGATTTCGATTGTTTTAGCTCTAAGCAAGCAAAATATTTTGATATTTTGCTTTTGAGCCAATTCTTCTAAGAAATGAACTCCAACATGCCCCGTGGCACCGGTAATAAGTACACATTTGATTTTTGACGGACTTATAGCACCACCAACAGATGTAATGTGATTAGGAAGTACAGAGTCTTCCTTCAATAGCATTTGTAAGGAAATGCCCGATATTTCTAAAACTTCTTTATCACTATCGTTATTGCTACTCTGATTGCATTCTAGGGACTTAATATCTACGGATGTTGTCAATTCAGCCAAATATCCACTAAGACCAGCTAAATTGGGATAATCCAACAAAGAGGTTGGTTTTACGGTTAAATATTTTCCAAATATGTGTTGTATTTTATTTCTCATTTCCATTGCCATTAAAGAATCCAGACCCATTTCAGAATACGTTTGGTGCTCATCTATCTGCTCAGAATCGGGCAATCTTAAAGTTTTTCTAATAACAGCTTCCAAAAATCTTTTAAAGTAAATCGTCCTTTCTTCGAGATTTAAAACTGATATTTCTGACCAAAATAATTCGGTTTCCTGACCTTGTTGAGCTGTTGTCACGATTTTATTTTCCACAGCTACTTCTTCGAAGTGTTTTGTCATTGAAGGTAAAGTTTCGATAATCTTATGAGCTTCCAGTTGGACTATCATAACTTGAGTACATGGCCGACTCATAACGTATTTTAAAGACGCTATGCCTTGTACAGGTGTGAAAGGCTTAATACCGAAAGCTCCCTCTTTACCGTACACAGAATTTGTTGCAGCACCAATTTCAGACCACGCCCCCCACACAATGGTCTGAGTAGGTAAACCAAGTGCATAGCGATGACGAGCAAGCGAATTAAGATAACCATTTGCAGATGCGTGGTTAATTTGTGCTACAGCCCCCACAGTGCAGGCTGCCGAAGAAAATAAAACAAAATGTTCCAGCCTCATATTTTTTGTCAATTCATGCAAATTCCATCCTCCATTGACCTTTGCATTGTATGTCACCTGAAATTTTTCCCAGGATTGATCTTTGATAAAGCCATCAGACAAAGCACCCGCTGAATGAATCACACCACGCAACGGAGGAAAATTGAACTTTTTATCTGTCATAGAGTTGAAAAGGTTTTTGCATTGATCCCAGTTGCCAACATCAACCTGGAACGTCAGTACGCTACAACCTTTAGATTTTATACTGCGTATTACTTCGATTGCTTTTTCGTCGGGTGGATTTCGTCCTACTAGAACAAGATTTCTTGCTCCACTGTTAGCCATCCATTTTGCAACCTCAAGTCCAATGCCTCCCAACGCACCTGTAATTAGGTATGCGGACTCTGAATTAAATAACAATTCTTTAATTTGTCCTTGTCCATTCATATTGCAAAATTCTGGCAAGCTAACGACAATTTTTCCGATATGTTGAGCCTTGAGGAAATAATTGAGAGCTTCTTTAATTTGAGAACCGTCATATCTTGTGTACGGTAAAGGTTCAATTGTCCCACTTTTAAACATATTGTCCATTTCAAACATTAAATCGCGCATTTCATGTTTTTCGACTTTTTCTAAATCAACGATTGTATAGTGAACATCTGGTCGAAGATTTGCAACATCTTCTGGCTGCCAAATATTGACTTTGCCCATTTCTACGAATCGCGCATTTTTAGCACAAACACGAAGAGATGTTTCTTTAAAATTAACACCAGTCAGTGAGTTTAGAACCATGTCAACCCCCCTACCATCGGTGACTTTCTCAATTTCGTCACCGTAACTGATGTCTCTGGAATGAAAAACATGTTTTATTCCTATCGAGCGAAGATACGCCCTCTTTCGGTTGCTACCAGCAGTAGCAATGATATTTGCCCCGATTTTTTTAGCCAGTTGGATTGCAACCAGACCTACTCCTCCTGAAGCCACATGAATTAAAATGGTTTCGTTCTTCATAAGCCTCGCCACATTAAAAAGGCAGTAATACGCAGTGAGAAAAACTGATGGCAATGTTGAAGCATCAGCAAAAGTGTATTCTTTTGGTTTCATCATAATTAAATCCTCCGGAACTACTACGTGACTTGCTACGGAAGTTGCATTCGATATTCCAAATATTTTATCTCCAATTTTAAATTTCTTAACATCGGATCCTACATCTGTTACAACTCCAGAAAAATCAGTGCCCACTGCATCAAATAAACTTTTAAAATCGCCGGGCTTAATAATGACAAAAATATCTCTGAAGTTTAAAGCTGTAGCTTTTACAGAAACTTCAACTTCATTCGGTTGTAGAATCGTTTTAGAAACGAGCTTGTACGCTACATCGTTTAGATTTTTCGTCGTTGGAATTGTCAAACAGTACCGTTGTTGAATAGGAATTCTTAATGGCGCTGAAGGTTTTTCAAAGATTGTCTCTCTAAAAATATATTTCTTTTTATTTCTGAATGCAACACATCTTTCTTTGTTATCAGACCAAATCTCATGAAAAACTTCTAAGATTTCGGTCTCCTCGTCAAAATTGTCTGGGTCAATATCAATAAGCAATGCAAAAACGTCAGGTGCTTCATTCATATATGTATATATCATTCCTTCTACAGTTCCACTCGAAGCATTGACAGTTTTTTGATCGCCGATGTATTTAATGCCTCGAGTGACAACAAACATATTTGCAGTAAGTTTAAGGGCAATATTTGCTTTGAAAGCGTGAAGCAACCCAAGACTAATGGATTCTTGATTTTTTGTCTGAAACAATGACCAGAGATAAATGACACTGTGAATTGTAAATTCGCTCGAAATCTGCTGAAATAATTTTAAGAATTCCTCCTCATTTTTAGGATCAACGTAAAATACAAATGGGTCTTTCTTTTCAGGCGCAAAGTTTGTTTTTTGGGATTGTTGATAGATTTTTACTACGGAACCACCGACTGAAACAATATTTTTTTCCAAAGCATTGCTTGTCAGACTCCCATCATCAAAAATAACGAAACAGTTTTGTTTTTCTTTCATTTTCATGGCAGGAGAAGTGTAGATGGAGTTAGTTGCTTTCGACAACAAGAGTGTAATATCTGCATTTGGATATTGACAATCAAAGTCCTCAAATTGACACTCAGTTAGGACCGATTCCCATTTTTTCTGATCAATAATGGCATGTGTAGGTCTCAGATCGTAGTCTTTAAAGCACCAGTATCCTTCTAAAACCCCAAACATAAGGTCAACGTATCTAATGGGCTTAAACATTTCAATGAGACAGAAAATTCCACCTGGTACCATTAGATGGCGAATATGTTGAATGGATTCTCGAATATAGCTCGTAGCGTGAATAACATTGGAGGCTATTACCACATCGTAATGGTATGGACTAATTCCTTGCAATTTGGGATCTTTTTCGATATTTAAAAGTTTATACTCCATACCAGAATAATCCTTAAATTTAATTTTGGCTTCATCCAGGAAATGTTGACTAATGTCTGTGAATGTGTACCTGAAAGGTATTCCCCGTTTCTGGAGAAGAGAAACGACATTAGAACAAGAAACACCTGTTCCAGCTCCAACTTCAAGAATCCGAAGTACATCGGATGATTCATACTTGACCTCGTCAAAAACTTTAGAAATGTATTCAGCCATGTGTTTATTCATGGTCATTTGTTCCGTGCCTGTTGAATAAATAGAGAAAGGATCGATTTCCCCTCCAAAAAGTGTTGACACTCCAGTTTTATTTCCCAGCAATGTTTCGCTTAAGTTTCCAAAACAGTGTTTAAATAGCACAGTATAGTCGGATATGTTTTTTTCTCTTTGTTCTCTAGCGTAGTCATTATACAGTACTTCTAGCTCAGTTAGAATATCTTTTAGATTGGGTAGATTGGTTTTAAGTGTGTACTCAATGCAACCTAAAGCATCATTGGAATCCAGAACATTGTCCTCATAAAGAATTTGCAACAAGCGGTCCACAAACTGTTCGTGCACTGGAGATATGATTAAATCTGTCATTAATTGCTTAGTCGTAAAAACTGTTCCGATTTGCGGTTTCCATCCTATTTGGAGAAATGTTTTCAATACCTCACGATTTGCAAGGTAGATACCTCTTTGCCACTCAAGAGTCTCTACAAGTTCTGCATGTTCTTTCAATTCAGCAGAAAGTTTAACTCCGCTTTGCAATTTAGTCATTTCCACCCTATTTTGAAATGGGCCGTCCCTGCTTCTGTATATTTCTGTGTACATTCCGGGAAGTTGATTTTTGCTTGAATTAATTGCATTTAAGAACGAAGTCAATGATGTTTTGACAAGTCTCACACCATCCATCAAGGCAAGAGCTTTACCAAATTCGTCGTATAATGCCACGTGGCCATTTTTCGTGTCTTTGTCCCATGTCACGTGAGCATACATCAAACATGTATTGTTTAAGCTCAACATTTGGAAATTATCAATTCCAATGGGAAGATAAAGTTCCTTTTTTGAATCTTTTTCCATTGTGAGAGTAATTCCATACGATTGTATCATTGCATCGAGTACAATGGGATGGTAAATGTAGTCTTGAATTTTGCCTGCATTTTCTGGAACAGGAATTAAAGTCAAAACCTCGTTTTCTCCTTGCCAAACTTTGGAGACACTTTGAAATGTTTTTCCAAATAAAATCCCAACCTCCGGAATTTTTTTGTAATACTCTTCAGTAGTGGTTTCCAAATTGCATCTGGCCTTTACTGATTGTAAATCTAAATCTTTGCTCAAATTATTTTGATTTTTAATGTTTTGCTCCTCGGCTGCTAATTTGTTGCTGTTCAATGGAGTCAGTGATACCTTTGCACTGGCATAACATTTCCAACCTTTTTCATCATTGTAGCCATTCAAATTGCAGTGCAAAAATACTTTAACTTCAATCACATCATTTTCTTTATCAACAGAAGAGATTGTTTGAATCGTTGATTTGGAATTCGCTTCTAATTCAAGAGCAGCATTGATAAGAAAGTCAGAAATGAACAATTCATCGTTGTTTAATTTCCCCGAAGCTTGAAATACATCCTTGCCTGCAGCTAAAATGATTTCTAAAAATCCTGCACCCGGTAGAATAACTATATTGCCTACTTGATGATCTTTTAAATAAGGTAAATTCTGCAGACTTAGATAATTCTGATAAACATGTTCATTTCCCGCATATGGAATTTTGGAGCCCAACATGGGGTGTAATAATTTCCCATCTAACGCAATTCCTTTATCAGTATTATTTTCTGGAACCCAAAATTTTTGGCGCTGGAATGGATAAGTTGGCAGTTCAACTTTTTTCCTTCCACACGCTGAATTAATTTTTTTCCAATCTATTTCAAATCCGTGAACATAAAGTTTTGCTAAACTGGACAATAAAGTTGTCCACTCATTTTCAGATTTTCTAATAGAGGGTAACCATAACTTTTCTTCATTGTCTGCTAAACTTGGATTTGAAGCCATGTTGCTCATGGTCAAAGCTAACAATATTGGATGAGCGCCAATTTCAAGAAATATATTACATCCATGGGTTTGCAATGACTTCACACTTGAAGCGAAATCAACGCAATGTCTTGCGTGTTTTTGCCAATATTCAAAATTGAAATCGTCCTTTTGTAGTAGTTTTCCTGTCGACCCAGAAATATAATTACACTTTGGCGCTTTATAATTCATAGCTTTAGCAACGTTTCCAAAATCTTCCATAATTAAATCCATATCTCTGGAATGAAACGCGTGAGATGCCGCTAACAGTTGAGATTTCGTATTACCATCATTTTTAAGAAATTCTGAAAACTCCGACAGTGAGGACTCCTTTCCTGCAATAACTACTTCATGACTGGAGTTAATTACGGCAATATCTAACCAACAATTTGGATTTTCCTTTAGGAATTCTTCCATGTTATTTCGAACTTGTTCTACTGGAGCTCTGACAACAAGCATTCCTCCTGGAGACAAATTGTGAATTAATCGACTCCTCTCAGCAACTAAAATTAAAGCTTCTGGCAAACTTAATACTCCGGCTGCTGTCGCTGCAGCAAATTCTCCTACACTGTGTCCCATTACAAAATCGGGTTTGATACCAAGACTTTCCCACAATTTTAACAGGCCATACTCCACACAGAAAATTGCAATTTGACTGTGGCAAGTTTGATCGATTGAATTAGAATCCTCATTCCACAAAATCTCAAAGAGAGATAAACGATGGTTGTTTCTCAAAATTAGAGAACAACAATCCAACGCAGTTTTGAAAACCTTATTTGTTGCATACAGATTCCTAGCCATTCCGAAATATTGAGACCCTTGTCCAGTAAAAAGAAAAGCTATGACGGGCTTCAAATTTGGTTTTGCACAACCTGAAGAATAAATTTCCTTTTCAAGATTTGATTTCATCTCTGCGGCAGTTTTGCCAACTATGGCAATTCTATGCTTTAAATGAGCTCTGCCATTGTTGGCTGTAAAAACCACATCTTTTAAATTAATACTGGTTTGCTTATCAAAGTAAGAAATATATTTCTCAGTCAAGTCCTTAAGAGCAACTTCAGATTTGGCAGACAAAGTTAAAATTTCATGTTGGCGATCAAGAATCTCATCTGGAGGAATTTCTGAATCATTTCTAACTAGATGAGGGGGCTCTTGAAGAATCGCATGGACATTCGTTCCACTAATTCCAAAAGAACTGACTCCTGCAAG
>JAQFYB010006022.1:0-12940 GCA_034694085.1 Pogonognathellus longicornis | reverse complement strand
TAATGCAACGATAGACTCATGAGTTTATGGCTGCGTAAATAATTTTAGTCGTTTATTTTATACTGTTGTGTGAGCCAAGTGCACATTGCATCTCAATGTATCTGTACTTGAGATTATTGCGTCATTGTAATGTAATGTGTATGTATGTATGTACACTATGTTTGTATTCAAGTAAAGTGAGATTGTAAAGGAACTTTTAACACTGTATAATATACTACTACTCTTTTCCAGTATAATAATTGAGTTCAGTGCAAATAACATGAAATTGTTTTTGTGAAATGCTTCTGCAAGGCATTCGATGGAAAATAATGACTGAATCTCATCCTTACTGGTTGTAATGTTGCAACAAATGAGGTTATAAATTAGTTACAAGAAGTTTATTCTGTTTACTGCAACCTATAAAGACGAGTCTCACTCTCAATATTATCAGTTTATTAAATGACAATTGCAATTGCACTCTACTTTCTGTGGTAGGAGCATCCAATTTATTTATTTATTGCTTTATAGTGTTAGGTCACTAATGCAAACTACTAAATTATACTCGAGTCATTCATTTCGAATATTAGAGTGAAAGTTATTACGCAGTAGAGTCAGAGCCTATACCTATACAATGTAAAGAATCATAATACAATGCAATGGTCTGTCTGTATAAGTATATTATGACAGTAGTCATTTTTACTGATTCTATCTTGCAATAATTTATTGTATAGTATCAGTTATACATAGTTTAGATACCCAGCGAAAACATTGAGCTACTTTCTGTTACATCGGGCAGAAAAGCGAAGTATCTCCTGCATTCATTCGTGTGTATGTTAAACCTATATAAAGAATTCTATTATGTTGTTCCATAGCTATAGTAGGTATCACACTCTGAACTAAACTGTTTGATGTTTCATACTGCTTTACTAAGTATAATATCATTATTGTGATGACCACGCATAGCAAAATGAAGCCATAGCTGATATAATAAGCATTTTACTTACTACAGCATAGCAAAAGAAAGTGTTATGTTATTATGCTATTTGAATTGAATCAATAATATTCCTGCCATAAAATCAAATCTTTACTTTGCTCTCCCCCGAATCTATAGTGGCATTATAATAGATAATGTAAAGTTTGTAAAGCAGTGTAGGTATATAGTTAGGTAGTTCTACTATTTACATAGCGGGGAACATGGACTGTATGATGTGATGTTATCATAATATCACTTATTGTGCTGTGCTTTTGCTCGTAGTATATTATAGCAAGTAATATTATATTTGCTCTTCGAGTGTGTAAATGCTACACGTAGTATATTCGTAAGTATATTCATACACACACAGGACACACACGTATAATATGTTGTAGTATGCATACCTCCACTCACACTGCACATAGAGAGCAGGTCATAAAACTGAGATGCTTACTGCCGGGTCAATGAAAATCAAAAAAGGTCGTTTGGATAGTTTGTATGCTATCCATATGCAATTTTACTAAGTCTTCAGCAAAGCCTCTTTTTCCTCTCCATCTCCTTCTCGAGTTGAATTCTAGTTGAGTACCCACCCAATACTAACACCCACATAGTCAAGTGAGTCCTCTCTCTCTACACTCTACACCAGTTTACAGTTCAGTTCAGTTCGATTCACCCAAAAGTAAAAGGAGAAATTGGTGCTACAGACTACAGCCAAGTTATTCCATAGACAATTTCATACATTCTCCATGCTATTAGATAGAAAAGTAGTAGCGACTGCCATATCATTGCCATTGCCGCTGTTTTCGTATCTTTCTACTCACTCCGTCGGCTCATACACTCATACTCCTATGTACTACTGGAATCGAAACAGTGGAGCTGAAATTCTAGTTGGTAGTAAATGGCATGTATTTTATAGTTGGTGAGTTCAGCTCAGTTCAGTAGTTGCATGGTGAGAGAAAATAATATGAAAGTTGTAGCAGCACAAGAAGAAGAAGCCTAAGTGTACTAGTAAGTAGGAGTCGGAGTATAATGCGTAGAATGGAACAGTAGAATACATGGAACTAAGGATACATGGAACTATGGAAGGTACACACTCTCTTTCGTATCTACTCCTCGGAAATAAAGGGCAGTGAGGTAGAGGATTTTGGTGGCAATTAGAGTAGATTGATGTTACTGACTGAGCCGGTAATAAATGGGGCAATCTTTCATAGGGAATTTTCGCCGTGGTTATCTTCTTTGCCTTTCTTCATACGCTCTTCTTGCTTTCGTTCATTCTGCTTCTAGGAGAGCTGCTCCTCGTCCCAGGACAAACTCAATGGAACTCGAAAAATGTATATATAACGTAACAACCTGGCTCTATGGTTTTGCTTCACCGGATTTCATCGTGGAAACTAGAAAGTAGTAGCACTGAAATCCTTGCACACACACACGCAATCAGTCTCCACTCTACTCACACTCCTCTAAGTCCTCAAGTGTTGCAGACACAATAAGAAAAGGCATTACGATTACGATTACAGGCCCAATCCACCTATCGTATTCTTGCAGTCGACAACACGTCTCCATGCTCCAAATGTCTAATAAGCGAGAGATGAAAGAAAAGGGCTGCAAAGCAATACCATAAGTAAATACGCTGCATTATGTATGTGTGTGCATTTTGTGTGCTGTATTTCTGGATATGTAGCTATGTCTGGAGTCTGTATAATACACTGATGGAGAGAAACCAAAATGTTTACGCTGTACAAAGGTATACATTGGTAGGTAACTTGCTGGAAGATTATAATGCATTTGGCTCACTTACATAACAACATGGCTAACTGAGCGAAACTAAATGGGTGAACTGCTCAAATGGGACCTGTGCTTGCGGGCTAATAACATCATCCCTATATAGATACACAAACACATATTGTGGAGTATAGAAACTCGCTTTGTCACTAATGCCTTAGTGGCTTGTCCAGTGTTTACAAATAAATGGTGAATGCGTGAGATGCCATGAAGACACTACGAGGACACATTCGTATTGCATTCAAACTCATATACATTTGATAACTAATATTATTATAGTGATTGTATGTACATACGTATGATATGATGATAATATTTTTGAGTCCCATGTAGTGAAAAATGATTGGTGTCTCAATGGACAAGACGTTTTATATTCACAAATATATTACGCAAACCATTTTCGCACTTCTAATTGTAATAAAGGTGTCTAATTTGTGGTAAATTAAATGTGTCACTCACAAATTAGGGCGTTTCTGCGTAAAGCATCACATAGTCATTTGCGAATAAATAGATATTCATTAAACTAGTAGGATTATAATTAGAGAGAAAACTTAACATGTATAAGTGACTGTAGTTTGCATGATTTGCAATTTAATTTTTACATACTTACAATTAGTATTATATCAATTTATATCGAAAGTGTAGTATCCGAAATAAAGAAAAATAGCAATTCATTTCCTGTGAATTAATTCAATTCAATACAAAAATAAACATTAACATAATAATTGTAGGTGGATAAGTGAATATTGTGTTTACTGTTTAAAAAAAAAATTCATAAAATATTCTGTCATGCGACATTTCAAATGTTCTCACTCTATAACCGACACATATAAATATGTCGTAGTTGTAACTTTTAATATGCACAGAACTTTTAGTTACAACTTACAACATATTGCTGAACATGGACAGATTGGTGGAATGATTGTAAACCACCGTGATGGACGTAAAAATTCTGACATGAACTTTCATTTATGCGTTTTTGATTTGAAAATGAATGGTTCATGGACATTTATGATTTGTAAGTTGAATAATATAGTGTGCCTATTATATAGTAATCATTTCGTATTGTTATTTGCACACACAACAGATTTTTATTTGCAGCATGAAACAGGTATATTAGGTACAAAGGTATTTGAAATGTGTAAAAGCTGTGTACAGCACGACCGAGACTTATTTGTTGACACAAAAAGAGCTTCATGCTTGATTATAAAAATTGTGTAAAAACATACTGCTATGTTCGTTTCGAATTGTCGCCATGAGATTTGCAGTTTTACTGAAGCATTCAACTCTAAGTACTGTTCACTACTATGCACCAGTAGTAGTATGTAGTTTTGCATGTTACTTATTCGACATGGAAACATGCAAGCATAATATCTGTCGGCTGTCGCTTTGCCTATGAAATTATGTATACAGGGATACACTTTGAGTATGCTATAGGCTGCTTTGAGGTTCCACTAAAACCTACCGACTAATAAAGATCTATTATACAAACTGTATAAGCTTGTACTAAGTTTACATGTATCCCTGTGCATTTCTCATTTAACAGCTTTAAAAGTTTATGTGTGTAGGAAACGCACATGTCTATTTAAATATTTTTGTTATGTTGTGTTGTGACTTGAGTGTGGTATTGACTATGAGCATATGTCTTGAAAATAATAACAATAAGAAAGTATGCATGCGTGCATACATAAGCCTAAGGAGTTTTTCTAGAATCTAAATGAGAAGAAAAAACATGGGAAGGTATTTGTCAAGCAAAAAAATAAGTCTGAGTGAAGTGAGTCGAGTTTAGAGAACAGAACGAGGAGAGAAAAATTTGGTCTGTCATCTAATGCTTATGCATAAGCATTTTACCGTCACCTTCTTTCAGCTGCGTAATGTTTCCTTGCATTTAGTACAATCTTTCTTAAACACAGGTACATCCTACATTTGACTTGTGCAGTACATGCAACTTGATGCAACACATGTACAAAGAGCGTAACATTATCTTGCTATTTACTATACCGTACTACACTTTACACAGAATGCATACGAGGAATACCTTCATTTCAATCTTCACATGCTATCTTATCGTCTTGTGTACTAGACTATCGCATGTGAAATTATCTGTCATTCAAAATTAAAAGGGAAAAGAATGTGTCAGCCATGCACAGATTTAAAATAAAATATTTGCGTTTAACTATCTGTGAGTTAAATGACAGGAAGTGGATATTTTTGCGATATTTAAGCTTTTCTGTGTTGAGAGGGGTAGTATAGGTTTCCAAAAATAAAACTTCGTGTAAAAAAGCTTCTTTACTACTTCCCTGTTTCAACAATAAATGCATACACACCTAAATACTAGGCACACTAATTTGTAAGTCTACTTACTAAAAGTTCTCCACTTGTGACGACTACCTACTACCTCACATTATTCTAAATTGCCGATCCAAAATTTCTAAATTACCTATTACTCTAAAAGTAGCGATAAAACATTTTATATAAAGTTAATTTTGTTTGGTATTAAGTATGTGTATTTTACATGTACAAAGGAGAGAGTGAGAAATGTAGAGCAATTTGTAAATGTCGAAGCTGCAAACTTGAGTTTATTTTATAGAGTCAACTAAATTTCTATTCAAGAGAGTATGTATAGATTAACTTGTTGTAGAATTTCTGTACTACAATTCCAAGGCTAATGGATATCGTTGTTTGTTATTATATTAGTGTCAGACTAAGGTTTTACTAAAGTTTGAATTTGAATCTTAGAATTGCATTGCGTAACATTACTATGCTCCTCATCTGTCCTTCATCTATTCTTATTCTAATTTCGGTTTTGTTGAATTTGTTGCTCACAATGGAGCTAGCGAGCCACGCCATGAGCTGACATGCAAACGAGTAATACCTAGCCACAGCAAGATAATAATACAACTTGAATTCTAATACTTTATAAGCATGCATGAAGCCAAAGTAGAAAGGCCCATATTCTCAACTCAATACACGTTTTGCATGCTAATGTGTTAAATTTTAAAATAACACCTGCTGCTGCTATCCCTTGAACCGAATTCATTCATGTAGTATTGTGTAGAGTGTGTATGTAGTTGATAATTGCCTTGAGGCATAAGAAACTGAAAAATGGTCCCAGAGGCTACTAATTCATCCGTTTTGTTACATTGTGCATTGTGCGCATCTGTATAAGCATAATATTCTTTTGGCAGCAGATTAGGATAAAGTCTACTCTGTTTTTAAGCCCATCATGGAACAGGGTAAGTATTGTAGTTTATTTCATATAGGTTAAAACATTCAAAACTACAATGCCCTGCTCCTTGCCTGGCTTAAACACAAACAGCAAATAAATTGAATTCCTTTACCTACACACTCATCATTATTATGTAAATGCTGTCTGTTTAGGAGTGTAACTACAGTCTCACAGTGTATAATATAATAATCAAACCAATTGAACTCAGGCTATTTACATGCATCCGAAATGAATTTCTAACGCGTTCGACAGATGAGCTCAGAATTACAGTACTTAACTCAACATTTTTTATATTTAGAGTCAGAAACGATGTTTTCCTGTCACCATCATCGGATTAAAGTGAGATAAATATTCTGGTTGCATATAATGGACTAATATTTATAATATGCCAATTATACAATACATAACTGTATACTTGCCACCGGATATAAATGGGCAATTGCTTTGTAGTGTAATAATATCCCTCTTGTTAAGTTATTGTTACACCATACCGGTCAAACCATCATCATCTAGTCCTCAAATAGACTTGTTGATAGACACAAACGCAACACATGCATGTAAATAGGGATTTACTTGTAGTATAAGGAAGTAAAGCTCAATTCACATTATTATTACACTTTAAGACTGTTGTGTGTATGCTGCCGACTAGACTAGTATTCAAGTATAACTATGTGTTGGGTATTGTGTGTTTACGTATGTAATTGTCTATTTACTAAAAAAATGTTCATGTATCCTTAAAAGAAACGACAGTCTCATCTTAAACTTTCTCTTGTTCAAGTCTCACTAATGTAGATTTATGAGCACAAGTTAGAGTTGCATGGTTTGGTGTCTAATGTCCAACCTGTAGTTCTTTGATAAAAGTGAACAGGAGTCTGTGGCGAGTCCCTTGTTTGGAAAGCGACAAAAACCAAATGAAACTAGACAGGAGCTGGGAGAGGTAATAGATAGCTTGAAATTTAACGAGACAATTCAGGATTCGTCCTCGTTCAGTGTCTACCAGCACAGTACAAGGAGTGGACGATGAAATGATTTGATTCGTGTCTAACGCAGCACTGACTGCATCTTTCTAGTAATTATTTTGTTCACTTTACAGACTGTGACAGAGCAAAGAGAGTAAGCGATCGATTGATAAGTCTGAATGACTTGAAGAGATTCGATTCGGCATGTCAACTGACAATGAGTCCCACGCTTAGTAATGTAATTGGTCTATCCACCCTTAGTATACATACCCCGACTACTATGGTTACTCAATTGTCGTCACGGCACAGCAGCCAGACTGTCCAAGTCCGAAACTTATTGTCAGTTAGCTATACCTACACGGGAATACCTGACTTGGCTACTAGGATGATGAGGCTGACACGCACCAGACTACTGCACTTGATTCATATAAATCAAATACAATTACTAAAAGAGAAATACACATAAAATACGAGAGTCGATACGATGAAAAAGATAGACGTATGTGTACTGTATTCCCTTAGCACTCAATTTAATCAGAATGACTACTCACGTTTTACAGTATTTTGTCCATTTTTGGAGAATTGTTTGTTTTGCTTTTTACTCGCGAGTTTCACAATTGAATGTGGAATCTCAGGGATTCAGGGATAGTATGGTCTGTTGCTGACTGCCATGCATGTGATATTACTATATTACAGTAGAGGGCAAGTTAAGATTAAGATGCAATTTCATGAGACAGCCAAAAAACGAACTTTTGTATATACTTAAGTGGTTTCCTTATTGATAATCTCAAGGTAGAGTATTTTGTATGCACTTGTTTCACTAACCATCGAATATCCGTCATACACAATAATGGCTAATAAGGTAAACAAGCTTCTCACTTGTAGGAGTGACTGTTAGTGCTACATTTGTATTGATCGTTTGCGTCTGCTCAATTCATTGAAAACCAATAGTGGAAGATGTATTCATTCAAAGTGTAATAAATGCAGGGCACGAAGTAAAGTAATTCACTTTCAGATGATTATAAGGAACAACATAAAGATTGATTAAATAAACTTCTACAAAATGTGGGAAAAGGCAAATCCTAGTCATCTGAATGCTAATAAACTTTCAGGAAAAGCTATCAAATGCATTGATATTGATTGTATGTATAAATGCAAGTTAATAAATAGCATAATAGCATAGATGGCAAGTTTAGATTGTTACATTTTTCGAAATTAAATGAGAAGCTCTCACTAACAGCTGCAAAATTGTATTTACATTTGTGTAAAAATATGAGGATATTGTTTTCATTGAGATTTCCATAGTATATGGCCAAATTAAATACAAACTTGCCAAACAACCGGTTTCACTTTACAATTAATTCAGTGAAACATTTGTGTACCTAAGCAGGGCTGTTGAGTGCATCTGCGTGTTAATGGGCGAACGTTTATAGTTATTTTTCTAATTGGAAAAATGTTGCTTTACTTTGTTCACTGAATGTGAGTTAGTTAAAATATGAATAATTTCAATAGTGCAACCGCCTCAATTCCAGTTTCATTACATATTTTTTCTTAGAATTAAACTAAACAAATGCAAATTAATGTTCTCTGTCGGTACATTGTTCTTCGTTGAAGCAGATGAAACCAATATTCATTTTGTATGCTATTGGTTTAATTAAAATGCACTCCATTACGTTACGTGTATCGGTGTATGTGTACCTTGCCATGCCAAGGCTGAGTACTTCCAAGTGATGGGTTATCTCGAGATAAAAAGATGTAGGTAGTTATACCGATAGTTTTTGTTTTCAATTTGTCTAATACTCTTCTATGCCTGTCAAACTGTGCGTACTTCTATTCTGTATCGTATCTTTCATTGTTGTCACATGCATGTGTGAAAACTCTGTAGTCTACCTTACGTGGATTGTTTACTGATGTTCTATATGTTCCAGTTTGACTGAGACTCACTTTTTGTAAATTAATGATGTGATGATATGACACAGTTCTTGTATCACACTTGCCGCAAGTGTAAACAAAAACACTTTATGTGGTTTAATAAGGTTGCCAGCGAAGCATGGACTTGTCATAGCCATCGTGTCTATATAGAATTTTTCAAGATCTCAATTAGTAGCTTAGATTCAACTGTTACTTTACTCTAGTAGGAGAAATCATTAAGTGTGTACTATACTTTAGAAAAATGCTTTACTCTGCTGAATAATTAACAAAGTATCGTTTTTGAATTTTGCATTACTGCGTCCCATGTCCGTGAACATCTTAAGATAAAAGGACATTGAACCACTAATAAATTATTCTAACTTATTGATAACCTTCCCAAACCTCGTGTGTTCGTAAATGTAAGTACATTGTACTCCACTTCAAATTGTGTACGCAATGAGCAATGATAACCCTAATGGTGTGCAGGTGCCTTATTATTAAATTCTTTACAACTTAGAAAATAAGTAGTTTATTAAAATTCTTACTCAGTGTACCTACGCAAATGTGGTGATAAAAGTAATAGTGTGCAGGAGGAGTATAGCGCATAATATTATCCTTCTGAAATTAATCAATTTTAAACTTTTATCGTTATTCACCAGATATATGTAAGGGATGTCGTATTCGTATTCGTTTCTTGTATGTGTAAGTGTAAGTATACACAATGCAATGTTCCTAGATATTTTATGTGCTTAGGTATATAATACAACGTAAACACACTGTGAAACTGGTCATGTAATAAATGCATCACAATTTCAAATAAAAAATATTGGTATAGATTCCAATTAAGTGTATACCTACCGATTACTTACAGGATTACAGGATAGAATATTGTACAAATACCTATACTGTGCTTTGCTTGGATGGATGTATGTAGAAATTCAAGTTTGTTCTTCAAGCCCTCACAAAATAATATTGAATAGATACCTACTACTTGTTTGTTTCGACAGTATTGTATCGGGGAAAACGATACTTAGTCTGCCTAAGTCTTATACTCTTACGTCTCACCGAGATACCCATATGACAGGTGTAATGTAAGTAGATATGTGTAGCAATAGTAAAGTACAAATTCTGAAGCAATAGCAATACATATTATGGGCACGGTTTGTTTTTCATCAAAGCTCGCTCTCACGATAGAGCAGTCAAAGTTTATTACGCAGAAAGGAACAAGGATAATTATAGGTGTATTGATTGTATAGATAAATAGGAATACACAATACACATCATTCATTGCAATTTTCCATTAATGTTCATGTGTTTTTATGTGCTTTCCATCTTACATATCTCTCTCTCTCTCTCTTCGTGTGTACCTACATGCTATATTCTAAAAGCATGTAGGTATACGCGATAAGTTGTTCTCAAGTCAAGACGGATGACTCGGATCAGTTCTCACACGAATATGCACAATAAGTAAATATCTGATACGTTGTAGCATATTATGTATTCCTTTCTGACGCATAAGACCACTATTAAACAAACGATTGAATAAAGTACTGCAGGTGGGTATATCAATTTATTGGAGAATTCCTCCCAGAGAGAACTCAGATAATAATAATATTATATCGATTACATTTCATTTCAGAATGGCCACTTGGGCAAAACAACGAAGAAACATGTTTTTTGGTAGTGTACTGAATGTTTTATTCGACCACACATACGAAACTGCATTATTAGCATTACTCATGCAATATTAAGAAATCGTTCGGGTGCTACTGCTATTTTTTGTTATGATAGATATATTTCAGTGATAGACAAACTCCTATATTTGTATTAGTAGCCCTTAGCCTGACAATACTTGTTCATGAACAAAGATTGATATTTTATACTACATGTGTATACACAGCAGGCGACAAACTACTTACATCATATTTGTATACGTGGGAGATGTGTATCCTTTTATGACTGCACATTCGAGTGGTTGCTATTTTTTATTACTTGATAGATTAAAGGAAGTAATTTGCGACAGTAGTAAAATAATCATTAGAAATTATTACGACTATTTAAGTTTAAGACCAAACATACATAGATATGTATTACGTATTACGTACAGTGTATCATACACAATGACCCACCGCGATTTTACCTAAGTACATACCTAACATACAAAGCAATCCGTTCGTGCAAGATTTCTGTCTCTGTCCAGTCTCCAGTCATAATAAGCTCATTTTATATAGCTCAAGCTTTTGTAAGGATTTGTTGTTAGTGTACTGTACATGCAACTAATCCATGCGAACTTAAAGGCATCTTGCGAAAGCATGTTGATTCATGTTGCAATTATTGTTCTGCTGAAATCATGGCAGCGTAACTAAACGAAACCAAAATGTGTCTGTATTTATATAATTGTTGGTTTTAATGCGTTCTGCTCTCCTTGTGTCTATCAATAAACATTCAAACACAACTGCAGATTCAGATCATGCATCCGATAGATATTTACTTAAGCTGTTTATAATGTTTATAATGAAACTGAAGTGTTATACCAAACACACATGAGTCATTGAATATGAGGACTGCTCATCGTTTAAGACTGTTTTGTAATGTCAATGAATTCCAAATCAGTGAGGTGAGGTAATAGAAATAATGGCTTATGTATTGCCATTGTCTTGGCACGACACAAAAACATGTGTTTGACCACTTTAGTAGATTGAGATGATATTTAAGATACTGAATGTTTTGACGATTTTCTTTTTAAATGGGGCTTGTCTTGTGCTTCTTTTGTCTTAGTCACTCTCAGTCTCACTTAGTAACTCTAGATTATGGTCATGCAAAGCTCACTGGTTTTTTCTACAAGGAAAAATGAAACTGTCTTACAGTAAAATATGACAATTACAGAGTAAGTTGGATCGTGATGCATTATATATATAATAATATGCTATGTCACCACTTTGTAAGGTTATTCTAACTTAACAAGCATAAAAATTAATTATAACAATGCTGTGCTGAATATTCTTTTACATCTAGAATATTCTTATTAATTTTTAAGTAAATTCGAATCAAATTAATTTTGAGTTGTTTTTAATACAAATGTAAATCATTATGATCAAAAGTTATCACTAGTCTGTCTATAATACATATTGGTGTTTTGGGTGAATGTATTATAGACGTTATCATTTTTGTGTGCAGAGATTTTAAAATTGAGATTGTACGGATGAGGTTACCAATAGGACAAATGTTAACCATGAAACCAATATTTCTGCTGCTGCAGATGGCGGGGTATAATCACCTACTTCTGTGATGTAGAAAACACCTTTTTCAATGATTTTGTGTTCGTAGTAAGTTGGAAGCTTTTCGAAGTACTTAGTTATTTCTGTTTTATTAGCGGAGTTGTCTGGTATGTCTTTCCTAGTTCCAATGCTTACAAATCTGGAAGAGGGCAAAACTATAACTTCTGTTTTCAATGAAGAATCACAAAGAGTTTCTCTTAGTGAATGTAGATTCACCAATTGGCTCATCACAGTTGGCCTCTTCAGTGCCTATACGATCCAAAAAAGTAAAACTTTGTAATCAAACGTCTCGTTCTCGTCAATAAACAGCAAAATAGGATTCAATAGATGAGTTTCGCACGCAACGTACCTCCGATGGTTTAACGAGTTCAGATTTGTACTCGGATGTTTCCCCCGCTGTAAGCATTGCATTGGGAGTTTTCAAGGCATCCGACTACCAGACACTGTGTACCTACTCTGTGTCTGGTAGTCCAATGCCTTCAGCACTCTCAATGCAATGCTACTTACAGCGTCGGAACCATCCGGGTACCAAAATCTGAACTCGTTAAACCATCGGAGGTACGTTGCGAAACTCATCTATTGAATTGAGACATTATGTTTATATGTACTATGCACTGGCGTAGCCAGGGGGGGCAAGGGGGCAATTGCCCCCCCCCCCGAAATCCGGAAAAAATAGGTTATTTTGTCTTGAAAGCACAAAAAATCGCGAAATTTTTCGCGCTACGCGCGAATTTAGTGTATTTTAAGGTCATTTTTGGCCAAATTTGCTCAAATTTTTCGCGCTTCGCGCGAAAATGAGCACATATATACCTTATGTTTTGAGTTTGCC
>JAQFYB010006021.1:0-12942 GCA_034694085.1 Pogonognathellus longicornis | reverse complement strand
TTAGTTTACTTCTAAAAGTGGACCCTTGTAACTATGTGTGTCTTTTATGATCAATAAATAATAATAATAATAATAATTATTATTATTATTTATAATTATTAGTAAGTACCAGAGAGATTAAATTAATTAATGTAGGTTTGTACAGTTGCAATGAATGACGGAAACCTATATCTATATAACCTATAATCTTCATAATAATAATTGTACTGCATTTATTGCAGTTACAATGAATATTATGTCATATACAAATTTACTCTCCGATAATAAGAATTAAGAATATTTATACTTTGATTTGAAATTATATCAATCTCCTTTTAGTAATAATTTTTTAAATCAATACAAATAAATCTACAAAAAAGGTTAGGTCATGCTTTGTACGGACAATGTGGGTGATCATTTGTCTTTTATAAATAGTTTGTCCGATTGCCATAATCCAAGTTATAAAGTATACGTGTTATTTTTCAATCTATGAGTCGTTATGTTGTATGTGTATATTTTATAAGGATCATAGACTGTTGATGAGAGTATGAGGAGCGTGTAAAGAAGATGCGGAACTGTGTGCAATTTTCCGCTGTGCTCTTAAGCTTTTACCAAATACGATACTGACTTCCTGTGTGTGTGCCATTACAGCTCTTCCATAGTGAAGATGTAAATCGCTGTGCTACTACCATATAGCTACATTGCTGTAGTGTTACACTCCATTATGTAAGTCAGTTTGCGTTTATGGCTGACAACGAGCAAATATTAGATATAAAAGTGTGTATACTGTATGAGTCGTTCATTTCTTTAAAAGGTGCATTGTAGAAGTGGGAATGAACCGTACTGGTTCGAAATCGAAACCAAACCGAACCGAGTTTTAGAAACAATTTTCCAACTCCTATCTATATATAGCCGAATTAGAATTGCTCTGAGCTTGGGGTTCTATAATAGTCAACAGTGCATTAAATTCTAGCACAGTTAGATTTGTTTTCTTTTGCAGAAAAATAAATTGGTCTTAAAAATTCAATTAGATTTCATGCCGACAATTTCTAAGACAATTGCATTGTGTACTCAAATTGACCGAAGTGACTTTTTTGATATAATATTTTCAACCCAGAACTGAAAAAGTATATCCGCTCCCACCTCTATTAGGAAGGAACTGAGTATAGAGTGGTGTGGTTTGTAGTACCTACTATAATGATAGTAGTACTATAATTATTCTTAGAATGTATGTGCAGTTTGAGTGTTTCATGTGTGAGATTTCATCGGTTTCTTGTTTGCCGGGTTGTTGGTTTGATTGCGTAGCGGTGGAAGTCGTAGTAGGGGGAGGTAATGCAATTTCAGTATTATCTGTTATATTAAAACTGTTCATGTTTCCTCGAGAGGCGAATGACCCGCGTTGGACTTAACTTTGTCTTTGTCTCGTCTACTACTACATCAGCAGATCATTTCGTTCCTTGTGTCAGAGATATTAAAACTATTTCTGCGTTACTACTTACTTTCCTACTAGAATACTACTCCATGCAATATACGTTTCTCCGAACCAACTCTGTGCACATTTATTATAGACAAGTATATATCGGAGATAAAATGTTTCTGCTGCTAAAATACTTACATACTTCCTTCTTGTATTCTGCTCCTCCTGTCTAGTGCATGTCCTGTCGTCCCAATTTCATTATTATTATTATTATTATAAGTGCATAGGAACTATACGACTAGGTACAGAGTGATACTTAACTTTCTTTACTGGTACTATTATCTACCTACTTACTTTGTAGTAGGTATACCTCTGCTAGCGCGTAGTAACAATAAGTGCAAGTACACACTAATAATAGTAATGTTGACTCAGGCTATAAATATTGTCCTAAATCAAATGGAAGTTTTCACATGTTTATGTTCTATTTCTTATATACTAGGTACATTCTACAAAATATGAGTTTCTTTATCTATTTATATAATAACATAGGGATAGTCTCCAATTGGATTTTCTTCAGATGCAGTCGCAAGAGATATAAATACAGGGTCGGATATAATTAAACACGTCGTATACCATAAAGCATAACCCCCTACTAGTTTACATTAGGTAAAAATAATTGTATTTGTTATATTGCAATCTCCAGGGAAAAGCTGAAAATTGTGCCAATTTACAGGGAGGCTCAAATTTTGAACTTTTTAACGATATTTACGCTGCATTTTCAAAAATTCTAAAAAGATCTAAAATGTACTCTGTGCGATTGAGATAATTTTTTTTCAAGTTCTAAAAACATTGTTAGATGCTTAGTACGGCTATAAAGTTAGTTCTTGTGGAAAGAATTATTGTTGCCATAAAAATAATTAAACCATTATAAATTGGCTGAATTTTAATAGTGCTCTTGGGCATCGTAATTTGAGCTATTAATTTTTTGCCTGAAGTAACAAGTGTAGTATCATTGAACTCAGAAAACGATTGAGTACAAGATAACAGTGGATTATATTTTGCTTGAACTGTTGCAAGTTATGGTGCGGGGTAGACGACATCCTTATGTGAGACCCTGTATATAGGTAGCCACAGTAAAGCAAAGCTATTTGTGTTTAATCGAAAAAATCGTGACATGGAATATAAACAGCGTGATATTTGTGCATTTAATAGTTTGTGTGTGAACGTCTTTTTTACAGTATGAGCAGTATAGAAATATCTTTCGTTTGACGTTTGAATTGCACTGATGCAAGGGTTGCTTGTTTGTTCAATTACTGACTGTGATGTATGCGCTTTGGATTTGCTTTTGTTTGGAGTTTAGTGGTGCTTGTTGTATTCATATTAAAAATGAAAGATGTTCTGACTACGACAATAAATTCATTGCTACACTCGACAAGATCATTCAAGATAGAAAATGCAAGTAAATTGCACAGAGACGCAGACAAATTATTTTTGTTTGTTTGTCTATGTGATTTAGATATTGCGAGTAAAATTGTGTTCTCTCCAAGATAAAAGCATACACATAATACACTTGCATATCAAACGGATGCATCCTTATAATACTATTAGCATTCACCAACTTCCGTAGCGATAAAACTCTCCTGGGGAATTTATGAATTCGCACACATATCCCGAGTGTAAATATTATTCAGAATATTCGTCTGATAATAGCAGTCTTTTGTATTTCCTTTCTGTGATGTGAAGTGTTGGCAAGTTATACGTAGGCAATACCTAACGAGAGGAATAATATAACAAGGTTGAGAGCTATCATAATGATGATCAGCTAGACAGACAGACAGTAGTAAAGTCAGGAGGCACAAAAGATTGCATTAGTTTTACTGCTGGTTTTAGCAGGTACAAGTGGTGTAAGTAACTAAGTACCTCCATACACTCATTTGAATCCGCTCTTCTGTGCGGAAATTCCTTCTATTCAATCAATTTTGCAAGCAGCAAACTTGTACAGAGAAAAGCATTGAATGATAGTCTATGGATTAATTTTGACGATGTATAGACAGACACTTTGCATTTTACATTGTGAATATAAATTATGTATGCAGATATACACAGCTATACATATACCTACACCACTCATTCAACTCAAATTGAGAGTTTTGCCTTTTGGCTCATTTAAAGTCTACTGTTCCATGTTATTTACAGTCTACTTGTACTATAAATTGTAGGAACCTTACTATGTGCTTGTACTGCTGCTGGATGGAAACGATTCTGACTTGTATAGAATAGACCCGACAATAGAACCCGGGAAGCTGTGTACAACTACTAGACCAAGTATATGTCTACGTCAGTCGCTTTTCTCCTTGCACGTGAAGTGCTTCAGGGACCGAATCTCTTTTGTTGACTTATTTCTGGACACTTCATCTCATTCAAGGGTCTATTCAGCTAAAAAGCTTTTATTAGATAGAAATTCACGTAGGTACTAGGATTCTTCTACAGATTCCAACTAAAATGTCAGTCCAACCAACACACCAACATAATATCTTTCTCTCCACATTATATTTCTCACATGCCAACATCAGCTATCCCTATCCATCCATACCTTGTGCCCAACCACCATCATCCTCATTCTCTCCTATTATCCTAGTCTCACAAATACTATCACTTAAAATCCTTCCCTTTACATTAGTTAAACCAATACAACATAGCAGCACAAAGTACAAGTGTATATAGCTTTGTATGTAATGTGATCAAAAGCTTGTAGTGTACAACTTGATTTTCTTTTATGTTGTTTTAGCAGGAATTTTGTTGCGTACTTGATTCAATCAACTATAACAGACCCGCATCAAATACACAACAGTAGAATCCTATAATCATTAATTAACATGTATTTACTAAGACTATAGATCAAGAAATCATGATGTGTTCAAATGAACACCGCACTTTTATCCTACGTAACAGTGCAATGAGGTATGTTTGTCAACATCGTAATCTGACGGCTTAATATTGTTTTCTCTTTAGACATTGGAGTGATGTGTACATTGTTAGCAACATTGAAAAAACAACTAATGCGCAGTAGAATGCAATATAGTCTTAATTATGGTGTTATTAAATTTTAGTATTTTGATATTGTTGCTCATATTATGTTACTGTCAATAAATCCTTGTTCAATGTTCAAGGCAAGTAAACAACTATAATTGCGTAGGTACTCTACTTGTTTTTCGTTCCTAATAAGCTTTAATGAGTTTTTTCCCAGGAAAATACCATGTGATTTAATTGAATGACCTATATGATTCGTGTAATGTCAAATATTGATTCTGGGCACTAATATATAATGCTTGATGTTCATTTATATTAATCAAAGTGTGTCGAAAACAAAATTCCACAATCTGGAATTAACATTCGGACTCAATAAAAATCAAAGGGTCTGTGGCCTTGCTTCTAATTAATGCTAGTATTTGCTTTTAGTCAGGAATTACCGGTCTCACTTGAAATTTTGGATTGAAGTTTATGTTGTGGAACCATTTCTGACTAAACCGGACTGTAGTTGACCAGCAAACCGGGAAATGGTGGTGTTTTTACATATAGACACTATATAGGTAGGTAATGTTGTCCGGGCGTGTGGGATAGTTGGATGCAACTAGGCAAATAGATGTTGACCATAAAATAAAATAAGTGATGCATGCTAACAGCTAACAATTTGGTTCACTTTGTATAAAATGCAGGTCAAAGCGTTGCATTGATCTCTTTTGCAGTTTTGAATCTGCTAGTTTGTTTTTCAGTGCAAGTATTTGCCCAGCGACATGATTTATCAATATTGAATAACTTCCTTAATTGCTGCACACACAAGGGTTCATCATGAACTCTATGTTTTATTTACGCCCTACTTTACAAGTTGTGTGACACAGACAAAATTACATAAATCAGGCTACAGTTCAGAAATTATTGACGTTGTGAAAGTAGAAAAGAGTATAATATACGTTCATCACTGCTTGCAGTTCTGAGTATTAAGCTTCTGCCGTTTAGTATGAATAATTACTTTTGAAAATGGTACAGAAACATCATTTGATGCTCTTATCGTTATTATAAGGTACTCCATCCACCTATGCACGAATGAATTAAAATGACTTCCGTTAACTATTACTTTCAGACCATCATCTCTCTCTCTCTCTCTCTCTCTCTCTCTATGATGGCGTTTATTCCATATGACTGCAACTGAAAGTGGAATCTTTTGATCTTTGTGATTTGATGTTGCTCAAATTTTCAACATTATTTCTTATATGCATTATATGAGCGAATTTAGGTTGTAACCCGCATAATGATGTACAGCACTCTAGTAGTTTAGATTAAAAAATCGAAACGGGATGTAAAAAGAGACTAGTAGACACAACCCAAGAGAGACACTTGTGATCAGTGCCCTCCTTTTCTTTATCAAAGTGTGAATCGAACATACAAAAAATAAATTGGTGACACTTTAACTGTGTATTATGTGGCAACATTACATACGTGCATAGAAGATATCTAGCACACACAAATACTGTATATACACAGAATATATTTCAAGGCAGTTCAATTCAACTAAAGTCACATCGTATGAAGGATTTGCTAAAATATGAATTTATTTAAGCATGGTTGTGTATATTGTGTGATAAAAAAGAGTTAGAAAGATGGATGACCTTAAAAAGCATTAGCGACTTTGATATACAAATAAAAAGGGTTGCACATTGTGGTTTGTTATATTGTAGTGGATGAAATAAACATATATGCATAAGAAGAAGACTACGAAATCACAACGCTGTAACTTTCCCATCCATAATGCACTTACATTTAAAAAATATAGGTTAAAGTGTCAATATGTCTGTGAGTAAACATAAAAAAGAACTTTTTGCTTTAGCCTACTTCCGCACTTGAATATTTTGTTCCCAATTCTATCACTTTCCAATTGCCACCACTATCATAAACATATCAGCAGTAAAAAATCATCGGCCAATTTGTCCAAGTGTGTCGTCGTAAAACTTGCCTCCAGGAATACCGCAACAGCCAAAGAGAAGTTCCAAGTGAAAGTGAAAGTAAAATACCAATACGTGCTTTATCCCACAAAAAATGCTATTTACTGTCGCTACACTACTGTTAGGAAAGTTATGTGCATGTAGGCATATAATGTATAGGTACTCTTCACAGGCAGCATGTAAAATGACAATAATATTAATAATATTTACATACATACCTATATAAATATGTATATCTACATACATGTGCGTGTAAATAGTACAATAAGTGCAAAAAATCACAGTAACGCCCATATACAATTGTAACTATAATATCGCACGTGTGCGTACCCAAAACTACAAATAACATTTGACATACAAATTTTTTTCCTTTATATTCCGAACATAAAATGGAGAGTATGACAATGTATATTGTCCCAAAAGTATTCATGTTATGTATTATATGTACATGACTGGAAAGCAGTGTGAAAGTGCGATAGATTTATCATCTTGGTGACTTTGAAAGGTACATCTAGCGAAAGTCATAGAGATGCCCTACAAAATATTTATATCCCTATTCAACCCACCATTTTTTGCATGTAAAATTGTGATGCCTCTATCTATAGGTGTATGTCACCTATAATGATGTATGAGTTACATAGAAGTTCTAGTAGTTTGTCAAAGAGAGAGAGAGAGATTTGGTCAAAGAAATAGATAGTTGTTGTTAAGACACACAAATGTAATAAATAATATTATACGATCGCAATGAATGTTGTTACGAGGTCGTTGAAAATAATTTTACGTATTTGGTGATGGCACATGTAATCCACAAGTAGTATTTTCGTTGATCTCATCTCAAGTCGTAACTTATTGTTAGATGAGTCCCACACACAAACACACATACATCACATCACAGTTTGGCTCACTCAGGGTTGTAAGTACATTGGATTGAATTGAAAGGAAAAGGACAAGGACTCAAGTTAAGAGAAATGAGGTTAAATCATCCACAATTGCACCAGCTTTCAACTGAGTATTAATGTTCCTGTTGTGCCCTAGTCTCTCTCCCACCATTTACACTTACTCCGACTCTACTCCCACTAACAACTCCCTCTAACATTATTATAAGGCTGCTGTGTGACTGATGGAAAACCTGAATCTCTTTTCATTCTTCCAAGTAGTAGAACTACCATATTTACCCTATTAAAGCCGCTACCTCTAATAAACGCCTAAAATGGAATAAACCATTCAAAACGGATATAAGTAAGTATCGGAGAGCGTACTCACACAAAGACAGCAAACGAACACACAGACAGACCGTAAACAAACATACAGACAGACAGACAGACTGAAATTGAAAACCATAAAGCATCTCCGATACTTTCCAATACTTAATAAATTGAAAACTCCTTACTGAAATACATGGTGTCTCATCCTGAAACACATTCCGGTTGAAATATCCTTGAAACTTGTGAACCCCGGGGCTTTTATTGGAGTAAATACGGTATGTAGTAATAGTGGTAGTAGCAGTTGTTTAGTAGCTGAGTCAGTTTCTCACTCAATTATGTTTAGGTGAAATGGATATTGGTAGAAGCGGTGTCGGTGGTTGGTGGAGTGGTGGTATAGCGGGCTGTTGGTGGTGGTGGTGGGGCTTAGCAAGCTTAATAAGTCCAACGTCCTTGTTTCCAATCATTATACGATCAGGATCAGTGATGTTATTCTACACTGGACAATGTTATGCCAATATGCGTTGCGTCGTCAGATGTGATATCGTTGGGAGTAATGTAAGTAGGAGAAAGGTCATCTCTGTCAGTCAACATGGATATCCTATGTAATGCAGTAGGTAAACGCAGTAGTTGGCGTAATCACTGCACAAAAGTAAGTAAGGCACATCTTGTAGGTGGAAGAGTGAGTAGTTTTCATAGATATAGTCTTTGTTTTACTTGCACTAGTTCAACTTCTATTACTCTTACATATTGAATTACAACGTATTGCTATGCTTAGCTAGTAATATGTAATAATGCTTTTATATATGCAGTGATACACAGTATGTATGTATGGGTATGTTAATGGACGATGTAATGTAGATGGTAGCCAGCTTTTATTTAAGTACAGCATATTCCACTTTCACACAAAATCCCTTGTCATGTCTTTGCATGAGTAGACACACGGCAAGGGACTTTCCTTGTGAGTGTATGTATTACACATAGCAACAGAACAGTGTTAGTGTTACCTTGTAGATATACCTCATTTTTATATGTAGAGTGTAATATTATAGCTGCAAAGATATTATATTGTAACAACTGTACTTTACTTTCACCGTGTGTTTGTCCAATGCTTTTCATAGTTGTAGAAAAACATTTGCCTACTTACTTAGGTTTGCCACTCAAGTACTTGTGTGCCCCACTCCATGTTTCCTTGACTCCAAATACTGATTGTGTATGCACATACCACAACTATTCCTATTATGCATTGCTATTCGTAGCGAAGGTACTATTCTAAGAGTGTGCGATATAAAGAAAGTAGAATCTGTTTTCCAAGTCGCTAGATTCCCTTGTAGAAAACTTATTTTTGTAAGACATAATCTTATTATGAACGACTGTTACTTAAATAGTAATAGTACTGTTATACATGTACCTAGTTCTACAGATATGCAACGCTATTCTGTTTTGACTAGCTTTATATATAATGTTTTGTTAGAGCTGATAGTATTGGTATCAGGTTGAGCAAATAATAATAATATTATTTATGCTGCTATTCACTTTATGTCAAGTCAGTCTCGTCAGTTTTTATTTAGCACTACTGGTTTGATGCTAGTTTTTCCCAATACGAATCAATAGCGTGCGATTAGCCTTATGTACGTGTATGCCAAATGTCAAAACGTGCGGTTAGATATAATGGTATTGTTATATTAAATGGTGTAGATTTCCTTAAGCTTGGGCGAATAAGTGGAAGAAGGACGTTAGAGGACGGACACAACACACTCATGAGAGTAATATAATTCTGTGTGAGGGAGATGCATGTAGTTGGAGACGGAGACGGGCAGAGTATCTTTTCGATCATTCAATGTGCGCGTTGTTGTAGTCCCTGGCCTACATAGATCATTTTTCACACTTTCTACCACATGAGACTCAAATGACCATTACGAACATTTCTGCGTCTTCTTTCCACACACATTTTCTCAGCACTTTCTCTATTCGGCTGTGTCACATCGTGTTGTACTTATATGAACTTGTTTTATCGTTATGTACTTCTTTTAGTCAGTCAGTGCAGTAGTCACTCAATTTTCACTTCAATTTCTCTATAGGTATCTCTTTATTTCTCACATATAAATAAATATATAGATGATCTGAGTCTCAACTCAGTGACTAAAAGTAAGAGACGGAGGAAAATATCAACACACGTTCATATTCCCTTCAAAGGCTAAATGTACAATAAAATAGTAACAGGCTCATGCAATAATCGTACGTAATAAATGCGCAATGTATAAGAAATCCCAAGCTTTTTTACCATAATTGTAAGAGAAAAACTGTCTGGGATGAGTGAGATCAAGAAAGAGAAAGATGATTTCAATCTATGTCCTCATTAGAGATGGAAACGGGCACGGGATCTTATCCCGTATTGAAATAGTTTTCGAGTTAGGGCATATGATTTTAATATATTAAAAGGATCGGGTCAGGGAAGGTTGCCAAATTTTTGATTTCGCCTAGGATTATGTAGCTAAACTCAAAATAAAAAATATATAGTCGTTATTCTTCATGCGAGAATACAGCGCGAAATATTTTATATGCAAGATACGAGAATGTAGAATGTCGGATTCGGAGTTCAAGTTTTTCGTTAGTATTATATTTATGAATTTAAAATGAATTCGGTTTGGCTTAATTAATGAATCAGCATCGGGTCGGTTCCCTGAAATTGTGTCCATAGCCCAAATCTAGTACTTATCAAACATCGCCTATGTATGTTCGCATATCGTATGTACTAAAGACATTATATATTTTGTTCTATGTGTAGTACACCGTGTGTACTATACTAAAAAAGTAGATATTGCACTGTGTGAAAGATATATTACAAGATATCAAAGAATATCATGGGTTTATCAAAACGGGACTAAACGAGAGTTCATAAACTATCCCTACAAAGATTACAATACAACTATATATAGGTAGTGTAAAAGGGAGTGAATGCGTCCAAATCTGTGTAGAATGACGGGCAAGGCCAATACAGCTTTGTATGGAGCATTGGAGCAATTCAGCATCATTTGTTTGACCCTTTATAAGTAATCTACCAAAAAATGGACACACATTTCTATTGAGGGCAGATTTTTTGTCCAGTTTCTTATTCAGAAAACAAAACCTAGAAAATTAAAGTCTTGCTGAGCGAATCCAACCTCAAAAGATGCATCTTGTATTCCTGACTAAATACAACCTCGTTGAGCTCTGCCATTTTCATGTCTTTTTAAGTTGACATTCACTTTTAGTATGTCAGTTTTGCTTGTCCCCATTCATTCAAAAAATTGCAATTTCACCCAAAAGGATTACCAAGATATGGAAATCTTACAATTCAATGGGAGATAATTGTCTTTTACTTTAACCCATTCATGTTTTTTCTTATTATGTGTATGAAATTTATTTCATCTCATTTTTCATATGTGGAAATAATGTTATCTATGATTCTACCACATTCTAAATAAAATAATCATTCATGAACAGGGACAATATTGAGCATTTTATTTTTATATAAGATAAAGTGTTATAAAATTTATTTGAATGATGAAATGCAACCATAGATATTTAAAATCAAGCTTTATAGCCATTTGGAATTCTTCGTGGTAACGTTGCTTTTGAGTTTTTGGAATAAGGTCGACTATCTCAATTTTTTATTTTTAAAGGGGCAAATAATAATTTAAGGCTGTTTGAAGCGCATAAAATTCATACAACAAAACTGTCTACAGGATAATAACATTGACTGTCTAAAGCATATTCTGTGCCATATATTCAAGATAAAGGCTCCTTGGAAATTTGGTTTGAGTGGAGTATTGGACAGATAATGTGATAGGGTATAATAAGGTGTTATGGTGTGCTTCCGGAAAGGCAAACGATTACGAACAAAAAAGTGTGCTACTCGTTTACATGCTGCGATGACCTGCAACGTCGAGATGATAAATGAGCAGACCATTATAGACCAAAGTACCTAATGATTTTATACGATAATATCATCTTTGTATTTCAACCACTTATCCTTTGGTCCTCAGGTCCTCACACAATATAACATTAAATAAAACATTTTCCCATCATGTTTCACGCTCTCTGAAAAAATAAAATTCACCATGCGCATTATGCACCATGTACTTATTTAAAAATAAATGTCCCACCATATATCAACAGCTAAGAACATAACACATTCAAATTAAAAAGGCTTTATAAAATCCATTATAATGCAAATCGTGCAACTTTTTTATGTTAGGGAAAATGTAATAATATTAGAGTTGCATAATCTGCATCTGTGTGGGGAAGTGTAAAGTTTTTACAGAGTGTGCTATATGCTAGATACATGAATTTATTTAAACTGGTTAATTGTAGTCAAAGGAAATTAATGACGGACGAAGAATAAAAGTCTAATTTTTTAAGTGCACTGTATGTTTTTCTTGTTTGTAGACTAAATAGCTGATTATTGTGAGACGTGATGTGCATGTGAGAAGGATATAATGAAAATGTGTAAAACATGATTTATTTGGATCTAATGGTGAATTGAAGATGAAAATCAACCTTTCACCCCTAGTCCGTGCCACTTGCCCACCCTGTTGTATGTTGGTTATTATCAAGGCTCGGCAAAATATGTTTTTTCAAACCCCAAATATGTACCTAATATGTTCGAAAAAAAGGCAAAATATTTTTTTAAATATTTTTTTAAATATTTTTTTCGCCTATTATAATGCATCAAAATAAAACGATTTTAAGTGGATACAATAAGCTCATAAAGATAATCTTTGAAAAGTAGCTTAAGTCGTTGAAAATTTAAACCAAAAACACTTTATACTATTAAAATTAATTCGAAAACAGTCTTTCAAAGCAACAAAATTCCAAAAATTATATAATACAACGTGATTAGTTTTCAGTGTAACATCTGCATTGGACTAATATATGGGCTGGAGAAAGCCTTAGTTAGACTTGTCTCAAAAAGATCGCAGGTCATTTCTAAATAAACCACTATACATATATATCTTGTAGAGAAACGTTTTGCGCATTTAATGAGCAATGACTTAATGTGGTTGCGCAACATTATGGGCGCTCAAAGCGCTTTGGCCCAAAACATCTTTAAGTGTGTTTTAATTTCTTGTCCAACTTTAACTAATGTTGCGTAACTGCATTGTGCTCATTAAATGCCCAAAACGATTCTCTACAAGATATGTGAACAGCCGTTCATTTCAAAATGACCTGGGACCTTTTTAAGCCTAGTCTAACAAAGTTCAGCAAAGGAAAACTGATCACACTGTATAACTAAAATCAAATTCAATAAAATGCAAATATGTTTTTTAAATTTTGATTCGATTACAAAACTATTGCATTT
>JAQFYB010006020.1:0-12942 GCA_034694085.1 Pogonognathellus longicornis | reverse complement strand
ATTTGCCGAACCGAACCGAACACGAACATTATTTTCATAGATCTACCGAACCCGAACAGAACCGAACATGAAATTTGAGGAACAGAACCGAACACGAACACTAAAAAACCTGTTCGGTCGCACCTCTAATGTATAGGTAGTAGCTAAAATTTATTTCATGCACATCAGTCGAATTTTTCGTTTAAATATTGAACGTCTTTCATTTTGATTAGCATGACTATTCATTATTATTGCATATAATATTGTGACGTGGATGATAGTTGTTATTCTTATGGCAAATGCTAGCAAAATGTTTGAAGGTCTGGTGAGAATTTATTATCATGTGTTGCAACCATGCGAAATATTTAGTAGTAAGCAGTTTATGATACGCGTTCCATTTCCACACTCATTTTACAACTCTGAATAAAGTAAATGATGCAAATCAGAGAGGACGAACCCGTTGGTATTTCTCAATGTGACCCGAATAAACACAAACTATCATTATTGATCATCATCAGTTCATTTTCTTGGTTGTGCCTCTAAATTGCCCGATCGTTAATCCTGCACAGTCTATAATAAATATATAAAATGACAAATAATGTTTAGTAGCAGCACAGCAGTACATATTAGTACAAAGGCTTTTACTGGATTTCTTTGAATTCACTATAGATAAAGAATAGAGTAAACATCAGTAATAAAATCATCTCTGAAGCCTCTACTTTATTCATGGAAGTTTTCTATCGTTTCTGAATATGCTGCAGTTTACTTGATATTATTGTGATTGCAGTTATATTGTCCGTCTGCTCTTAAACAAAGACTGCATGATAATATCCTGTCAAATTGTATTTGGATTTTATAACAGTCATATCTTTTCAATTCCATAAATGTTGTTACAGTCTTTACTTGCATGACAAACATTAGCCTACTACGTATTATATGTTATCATTTTCCATGAACTAGTAATGATTACATTAGATAGAGCTTTATTGGAATTGTATTTCAAAAACACAGAAACAAAAGCAAGCGTGTCCAAAAATGTGAATTATGTCATCAGAATTATAATACACACTTTTCAAAATATTTACTTGTTGTAAACTGTTGTCATAAGTGTAATTCGTGATAGCAAATGCCTACATAACATTAAAAATAAAAATAAGCGCGATATATTTCAATGATCAACGAGTGTTTAGAGACACCAAAACATGAAAGCTAACAAAGTTATGCCTCCATCTGAGATCTTTATTCTACTATATTTCAAAGAATCTGTACATACACAATATTGCATGGCATTGGTATTGTATTGTATAAAATATTCTTAACTAGAGTGAACACTGCTCTAAATATGCTGTGTATGGATGGTTTTAATTAATCACTTGTTTAACATTAATTAACATCATTTGTGTATGCTTTTGTCAATGACAAAACAAGTCTTGTCTTGATTTCCAAGAAGCCTAATCTCATCTGAAATTTATATAGGTGCCTATTGCTACGTACGAATGCATTATGTATTACAATCGAGATTAGTCAGAACCAGGTCTCTGAGCGTGTGCAAAGACATATGAACATGGCATTCAATTAACATATTTTGTCCATGCTAGAATACGAACTAAAATTATTTTCTGCAAGCAGAGTCATAGTCATCGCATCACAGCACATCAGTGGATGTTAATAATCTTATTTTATAATCTATCTATAAATTGAACAAAAGAACAAGTGCCAACTACGTGTGTATCTGTATGCAGTATTCGTGGCTACATCATAAGAGGATGTGAAAATGTTTCTTCATTAAAACGCATGCAAGTTTATGCAGAATGACTTGTTCTGTATTCTATATAGATCTTTCCATTATTACTATTACATGGCGAAACTCAATTTTGCAGAGTTGACTGAAATCTGAAGCAGAACCTTGAAACAAATAAAGACAAGAACAGCAGGCCACACGGTGTGGTAGACCATTCTTGTACGTCAAGCCTTGATACAGAAAATAATAATATGAAGTAAACTTTATTCGTAAAACATTTGCCTACATGGAAAAGCTGTGGTATTATTTGTCGAAAAGCCTTCCCTCCCTGCGATGTGTGTAATACAAGTATATATGCCTAATACTAATACCTAAGTATAGAGTTAATGTAGCTTTTCTCTGCTATTATGCTTGAGACAACTTTCAGACTTCAGTTGATTTTCCATCGGTTTTATCTGGCGGCAGTACAAGGCTAGAACAAGAAAACTCGGTTTCTACCGACTTGCTCCTGCTACATACTTTGCTACGTCAACCCATCCATTGCATGACTTTAGTGTCCTATCCCTATCTATCAGCAACCAACCCACTGACAGCAGCCAACCATTACCGATTACTATTACTGCTACTAGAAACTATAGTCTGTTAGCTGCTGTAGCTCCCTAGTAGTGCAAGTCGCTTTCTATTGCCAATTACAATAATTTGATTTTGTTTTCACGATTTTCTTTGCTTTATTCTGCAACCACTCGTAGTCGCAGGTCGCATGTTCGTCCAACGAAAGGACGTTAAAAGCAACATGAGACAATGGGCAAATCTATCATTGAACATATACAAAATACAACCCATCCTTATGAGTAAATAACGTAGATGCACAGAGAAGATTAATAATATAGCGTGTAATACACATTTTACATACATAGGTAGTTACGAATAAATGTATTTTGTGTATTATAATCACAGAATATAATGTTCAATCCTATTATTTCTGTAGAGTATCATAGTTACTGCATGTGAGGCGGAGTCCCTAGTTGCTGGAAATTCCAGATTCCACTGCATAACTCGATCAGTCAGTTACTTTGGGGCGACAGAATGTATATTGAATAAATTATATATTATGCTTCTGACGGGTGATGGATAGAGTCAGATGTCTATAGAGCAACCTACAAGTTTGTCGTTTTAGACCTGGACATGTTAGAAATTATTGCCTGAACAAATCGATTGATTGAACCAATATCTAAATGTCCGGATTTTTAATATGGAAAAGACGTAGAAGGAGAATGTTGACATACTTTGGTGCCTATATTATAGACTAACTGATTGTGAGTTAGAGTTAAGGCTGATTAAACATTGGAAATAACAGAGCATCCATTGTACATTAAGGAAGAACTAAAAACTATGTTATTATATTTTATATTATGTGAGTCTGAACAAAGTACATTAAGTTAACATAATGATAGGTAGTTAAAAAGGTCAATTTTAGTAGTTGGCAGTATGTAAAAATCTTATTGAAAATAGGGCATACACTGAAAATGAAGAAAAATATTGACACAAAAGTGATACAACGTATTTTATGTGTATGCATGAATTAGGATATCGAATTGTGCTATCACTTTCAGGAATGACTTAAAAGTAGGCTTGGATTATAGTCATACACATGACAGTATAAAATAACAAGGGGAGTATGTAGCAATCAAAACGTTCGATAAATGTGCTTCCGCAAGAGAATTCCTAACTTGGCATGATACATATTATTAATGTTGTACAAGTGTAAACCACATTTCAAGTTCCAATGTCATTGTAATGTCGTTTAGAAACGGATATTTTGGAGCCAAGTTTATGCAAAAGTTTTTTTCCTAATTTTCATGGGGCAAAAAGTATTGTATAAAGAGCAAGCATACATGGAGCGATGAAACTAAAACATACAAAAGGGAATTAGTTTGCGAAACGTGCAAATAAAATATTCAAAGCTGTTTTAATACATTCTCTATTAAAGTTATACTTTACAATTTATACTACACTAAACGAACGAATAGGGAATTGTGTAAGTCAAACTTCTACGCTAAAAGCGCAAAGGTCGGCCAACAGAGAAAATACACGTTTTGCCAACAGTTGCTGTTTTCTACGTTGACAGAAGTATTATTATAGGAGTTATTACTGCTATCGCGATTAAACTGAAGAAAGATGTATTCAAATGGTATAGTATCATGGTATACAATAGCATGCACTATATTATGTTCAAATAGGGTTTATGTACACAACAAAGCTGCAGACGACAACACAAATGGCAAACATCGAAAATTGCAGTGGTTTTTATATTCACCTTGCTCCACGGTTAGCTCTGAAAACTTGATTCCTCCTCTGTAAAAAACAAAATTGAAATACATTAGCACACTTTTCTTTTCTCTGGTACAAAGCAACCAACAGCAGGCTTAAATATATACATTATACGTTATGAGGTATATACCTACAATATGGTTTTGACATGCTGGTGTGTCATGTGTGCCTGTAAATGTTCATAATGTGTTGATTATTGGTATGTTGATAAAAGTCAACACTGTCAACTAATAATGCTATTTTTATGCTAAGGCCTACTGAAACCATCATCCTTTGTTTAAGAAGCATTCAACTTGCTAAAATTACAGTCGATACTTTCTGAGTGATAACAGTTTGCATTCTTTGTATATTTCTATTATAATTGTATGTATATGCATACGCAAAACTAATGCAATCGGTGTAGGTACACTATTATTTTTTGAAGAGTTATCGTAGAAAATATTTTTGATGCACAAAATGATACCGTGTTTAAATGGTATATAGGCAGATCGAGTATTGCATCGGCAGATCGGTAGGTATTTAACAGGATATTATACTAAATCAAGTGTGGTCAGGTTTATGTAGTAAGAAAGCTTAGTAAGCAGTAATTTTAATAGGAATAATGCATGGGACACAGACATTCCAAAATGGGAGATATGTTGTGAGATTTGTTATAGTGTTCGAAAGACCATTCCGTCAATACTTGAAAGAAACTAACATTTTACGAGTGACGTGTTTCTTTATTGAGTTTTACTATATCTCTATCTAGGTACACTATTTGGATTGTGAAAGACCAGTGACCTTTTAATACTCAAACAGAACATGACGATGCAAGTAAATTGTCAACGATAACTATTTGTCCCTTTTATGGCTTACGCGGTATACTGGCGAAAATATCATAGGATTACACGATAACCGGATAAAATAGAAAAGCAAGATAAAGAAGGGATAAAACAAAGTCTGGATCCTGGGACTCATGTGCCCCTGGAAAATTGAAGCCCAACATCGCCCCCACAAATGGGTGGAGCCAGGATCCCATACAATTTTTTTATTCCATTCCTGAGATAAAGTGCAATAAACCAATAAATGTACATGATGTTTTCAGTTGCTTGTTTAAGTAGACAGTAGTACCCGAGTTTTCTTTCCTTTTCTATTCTTCCGCTTCCCGAAAACTTGTTTCTAAGACTTATATTGAGAGACTCCCACTAACAAGATTTAACATCGTACTCGTACACAAACTTTGGAAGTAAGTTCTATGTATATACTTATATAATATTATGGTTATTTTTCAACTGATACCTAATTGCTCTACTCCGACGTACCACGTCACATTCCCTGTGCATTTGTGGTGCTTGGGGACTTTCTTGCAAAAGACTAACTTTGTAATTCTATTTACCATGTAGAATGCAAATAGTTATATAACTTTTGACATTTTTAAGCGCTAATTTGCAAATCATCAACATCATCTAAAATAGGAATGACTCGAATGACAATTATTCTGAATTCTGAATCAAAGCAGCTTACAATTAGTCATTGTACTTGCTGGAATTCTAGAGGACAACAATATAATATACCGAATTCATTTTCTAAAAACTATTTTATAAGCATTTAACCATTGCACGTGAAATGCAGTATAGATTCTAAAATAAGGGATATACATCTTTTCTGCTATCGGTGACACTCAATCTACAGAGAGTTACTCACGAATGGCATCATCACTAATTATTATTACTTATAAGAAGTAGTTTGTATTTTCAGTCATGCTAAGTACTGCCAAATCATCAGCTACGTAAGTGTGTAACAATGTGACATATGACTCTTAGTCACTGTGTCGTTGCAACATCATCGTAAGTGATTCTGTTCAAGATATTTGTTGGAGCGCCAATAAAATTAAAGGTCCGGTTTGAAGTGCTTTAAGTCACTTTACATACATGCATTTTTCATTCTTCCTTGCCTGATAGTATTGGGACCCAAAATGTTTCATATTAGATGTTTGCCAAAAATGTAGCAAAGCTTTAGAGAAAAAGACGAAAATATATTCGTACAAGTACATGAGACATGTGACGAGAAGGATACTATAATATTATTACACAAGTAGCGAGGGGATTTCACATCTACTTTACTACACGAGCTACAGCTACCACATCACTGCATACTGTCACTATTACAATCGAGGCAGACATAACGACGCCATTTATTAGGAACTCTTTCTGAACAAACTGTATTATCGACTTGACACCCACTTGAAGTTTTTGTAGCAAAAGAAAACGAAAGTCTCGTACGATGCCATTTTTGAAACTATGTAGCTATTGCTGGTTAAACATAACGATGGTTGTTTGAAAGAAATGCATGAGACAGTTCTGTACAAAATGCACAACTTCTTTAGCACGACATGAATGTATTGCACAGAGGTGGGAATATTTTAAACCACAAAATGACTAGATTCGAGGTTATACAATAAATTGTGGTCGAAGGCATTGAAAAGTCTTTGATGTTAATACTAAATATATTATGTATAATGTATACCAACTAAAATATCAGTATCTCCAAGCGAGAGTTCAAGGTCGATTCGTAAAAATAGTCTCGCTTCGCCAGCAATTCTAGAACCAGCAACTAATCCTTTTGATGTGTTGAATACCATTCCATCGAACTAATCTTTACTTAAATGTTAGAGAATCCAATAAAAATAAACATATTTCAAAATAGATCATGGCTGTCGCAGATCACCTGACAACGGAATGACGTTAACTTGAAACAGTTCCGGAAAGTAAATTATAGATCCCAGAAAAAGGGAAGTGAAAGTATAGGTAAGGTTGACAGGGTAAAATATACACTGACTACACTAAGCTCTTTAATAGTCATAGATCGCATATCATTATTACTTGAGATATTACTTGTGAGGGTTAACAATGTGTCACAGTCACATAAGCCAGGATAATGATGTGGCCATATGCAAGGACAAATGAAGAACAAAGTGTGAATGCTAAATGATAAATAAGTAATAGTTTGAATACAAAAGAAAATTACACCCAAGTTAAAATGTCACATGGATCACAAGTGAGTCATCAACTCATTTAATATAATAATATTGTATAAGATAATATGTTGTCCCTTGTAGCATTGTAATGTAATGTGTTATTCTACTTTTCCATGCAATGTCAAAACAAATTCGCTGAGCGTTATAAAAATACAAGTATACCTACACACAAGGAAAAGCAAAACATGGATGGTATATTTGTATAACATGAAATATTTATGTTTGGTCCAATTTTTATATAATATCATAAGTTCATAAGTAACTGAATTAATCAAAAACTCAAGGACTTAAAGAAATTGTCTGGTGGCTAATTAGGCTTACAATTATTAACATTGCTATAATTAAATTACTGTACTTTTAACCAACACTGCGAAGACGTAGCTGACTAATACGTCGGAGGATATAAATAATATAGGTAGGATCTCACATAATATATACCATGTATACAGCAAGTACTCATTTTATGTTGTGATAAAAAGCAGACACGACATGCAGTCTATGTTCTGTGAGCTTTAAATAAAACACTAACATGTAAGCTACTGCAGCAATAAAACTTTGCAATTTTTTGCACTGGAAGTATTTTAACAATGAAGATATAAGTATTAGTATGCTGTTTTGATGTATTTTGGGGATTGGTTGAATGCAAGATGCTTAATTAATGTGTCTGCTATTTATTTGTATTACTGAAGAAATATTTTAACTGTCATTACAACAGTCTAAAATGGAAAAGGTTTTAGTGAAACTACTATTAATACACTATGCTCTCGGTTTTTACATTGATAAACATAATATGACAGATTACAGTTGTGGTTAGCAATGTGAACAAAACTTTAATAAAATATAATACACGAAAAACATATCTACCATAACTCCAGCAATTATCATTAATATAATCATCAATTGTAAAACAAAGAATGTCTTACTGTTCATTAGGGTTCGTTGTACAGTCCGACAAGTTAAAATACACAACTATTTTACTTTGAGCGTACTACAAGCAAGTTTACAAATTTATTTGATTGCAGGTAATGTTTCAACTAACACTAATATTTTATTGAATTTTTTAGGTGTTATGAATAGTTATGAACTGGGTACCATTTGTAAACATTATAATGATCCTCCTCATAAATGCTTCTAATAAATTCGCTGTAAGAGATTAATTATTATTGTCCTAACGATGTCACTGTAGTTGAAAGAGCGTCTACCATGCACAATTGCATATTAAATCTACCTAGCTATAAATTTTTCCTGGAATATGGAGTAATTCATAATACTTCATTTCAGGGTTGGTACTTTACATATTTAGCTTTCGGCTATTTCGGCAATGAATGAACATCCACGATTGTTGGAAGAGGGGAAGTAAAATATGAGTTTACGCACTAGCGCTACTATTGGTACATCTATTATGGACTTGTATTATTGTCTAAGAATAGACAATGATGGAACACAAATTGTATTGTGAACCACGATGTTATTTCCTATAACAATTTATGTTACAGTTTTCAGTTCCGTTCATATTGGAGTTACAAGTCATAATATTATTAGCAAAGTAGCAGCTTTCTCTTTAAGGAACTTCATACACATCGAAATACGGGACTCACGACACACTGACACACTACTGACACTACACACATATCTCAATTCGGAAATGCATCACGTCGACTATGCAGTCGTAATAACAGAAACCGACATACACACTTGGCAACAACAAAAACAAACCAATTTTGTTTTTGAATTTACATTTCTATGAGTTTATTCCCAGTGGAAATTCCCAATATCTTTCGAAAATTCTATCGTCATTTAAAAATAGTACTACTGTGCTTAATGAAGAGTAGAGTGCGTCTTTTCCTTTCCTTTACATGCAACATTAAGTACGTCATCTCAGGCAACTGGGAAAGGTAAAGTACATAATATATTATTAAGATTACTGGGTTACCTATTGCCTACAGTAAAGTTTCATTACGACGCTTCTTTCCGTCTGCTGTACCGCATACCGGGTTAATGTCAGTCATGCAGGTTTCAACGATTTCATACATTTAACTGGAAATAAAACTGAAACATCCAGCTCTAAACTGAGAAATGTTTCTAGCTTGTAACACTAACACTTTTAGACTACATGGTGTACTAATGTTTTATGACACATCTCTAGCTCTGCTACGTGTACCATGAAAGTATGCACTACATACGTGTACGAATGTGCATATCGTGCCTGGCTGAGTGAATGCAGTGCAGTGCTACTACGACGTACTATAAGCACCACATTTGTAATAAAACAGGGCTAGTCTTGACTTGAAGAATGATTATTGTGTTGCAAACACAACCAGAGGACTAGGTATATAATAAGGAGTATAATAAAAAGTCTTACACACTCAGTTGCTTCAACTTTTTCGGAAACATTTTCTCTACTTACAACTAGCTCGGAGCAACCCAAGAATAGACTTTTTGCACTCCAATAGTACCAACATGGATATCATCGCTTGTAGTTGAAACCATTTGAAACTTATACAAAGACAAGTTTGCGAAAGCCAGGAGATGAAACACTCATTTCATATAATTGAAGACACGACGTGCGACGGTGCAGTGTGAATATGTTGTGTATGTATGGTTGGTTGTCTGCAATTTCAGAGAATTAATGTGTATTTTGTGTATGTTATGTACTGTAATAGAACTATACAAGCGCTGCTAACCTCATTGTTGGTAGGGAGATATAATGTACTTGTCCTACAACTTGCAAGTTTCAACATAAGTCTCACGTTGTACGAATAACTTTATGCGCACCACACTGAGACTAGTGAGACTGAGAAGTACACACAAAAACACAGAAAAATACATACGCAAATTCATTCACATACGTCCTTCCACCTAATAATAAATATAATATGAATCTTGAATGAACTGTTGAGTTGAATACAATGCACAGGAATAAGTGTAGAAAGCAACAACAAAGAAAAGTCTCGACTCTGCGAAACACTACAACCATCTTAAACGTTATTACATTGTTGCAATAGCATTGCAAAATTGGCAACTAGACTTTAAGGTGAAAATATAAATAAAATACCGAGAATATCTAAATATTTCATCTTGGACACTTCACTCCACATGCTTTAAGTAATTCAGCACTATATGACTGCCACGTACAAAAACATCTTCACAAATTCTGTTCAGACTGAAAGTCTCATTATACTTTCCCAATGTCATTGACCTCCGTGCACTCTGTGTAGTAGAGCAGTGTAATTCATTTAGTGCATGCTCTCTGTTCTAAGGTACATGACACAATTGCTCATTCATTCTTCCCTTTGAATTTCAACATCTTTAGAGTGGAGACTTGAGTAGTATTACAAAAAAACTAATTTGATCAATCTTACAATTAGCCCATTGCCTTGTACACTATGACTTACTTTGGACGTAAAATAAAATTATATTATAACGAACTCTAGTGAAAGTAGTAATTAACTAATAGTATATTCTAAATCAAAGTAAAACCACTCTAAAAAATAATATCTCATCGCGTGAAATAAAATAACTCGACACTGGATAACAGCTAAAGTGTAATTATAATCCGTGAACCTAATACGTAAAATATAATTAGAATAACAATATATTGCTGCTATCTTGCCAGAAACTATTGATTTGATTAAAAGAGCCAAAAATGTATGTGAGCCAAAGATGTTTTTAGTGAAGATAGTAAATAGTATAGCAATTGAATGCTTGTTACATCGTGTAACTGGCATTTTTTTACAGATATGTTACTATGTTGATGTAACTCACAAGCCTATAAAAATGTGTATAATTATAAATATGAATACAGAGTATATGAAATTTTGTTTCATAATCACATCTTTCTATGAAATTGGAGTTGTAGATTAAAATGTAATCGTTTAAGTAATACATATTAATTTTTACTTACCCAAGCAGAACCGTAGCGGCTTCCGGAACTCTGAAAACCTTCCAGCCCAAATTCTCAAAGAAAGTACAAAGTCGCGCTTGTCCTGTTGTCTTCCCTCCGCATGGACCTTAAAATAAGAAAGATGCCATTTTTTATTTGTTTTAGAAAGACTACATTTCTATGTTCATGTACATCCGCAATATAAAATGCACATAATTCGGCCGACTGGCTTTTCACACGACATAAAATATGGCAGATGACTGTAGTAAGTTTTTGTCTAACGCCCGTCTCGAGTCGCAACATACACATGTATGTTGCGATCTAGCAGCGGTATATTATAGCATCATCAAAATTTCTCTTAGGTCTAAATCTACGATGCAACTAGAGATTGGAGATTTAAATGAAAGGAATAGAAATCCGGAGAGCAATGTGTAAGCAACCCATATCACAAAAATACAAGCAGACGTTGACATGAGCCAGAAATAGGTAGACGAGACAGACAGACCGTGCGTCCGGTGTAGTCTTGAGGAAGGATTTTTTATCTACCTTTTCAATAGTAGTGGATCATGTCAGAAAAAAACTACTTAATGCACTACTGTAAAATCCTACTATATATACACATGTATAATTCACGACATAGCCAAACCTAAGTGATGTCTCCACATCAATTTAAACACACTTTTAAACTAACGACGTTTGCCATTACTTATCCAACACCACCGCAGTCATCTGCTCTTTTTCGATATTATGCTTATACCTTGCTTTTATATATAGGTACGTATAATATACATATGGGTTCCTCCAATCATCCACAAACGATAGTTTTTTAATCAGACAGTCATACATCCATATGCATCAGGCTATATTATATTATACGTTATAATCTTTTGATGTTCTGTATAACAACCAGCAGCAATAATATCCACGCAGCTACTTTTTAGAACATCCTACTCCTTGGGATGCACACTTAAACTTATCGTTAACATAACACTTTGTTTGTTTATGATTACTCGTATCTTCGCCGATTTTATTTAGTTTTACTTTTATATATCAGTATGAAGCATGACAAAACAAATATCATCTACTTCGAATTGTAGGTAAATATGATCGATCATTATTTATACATAGCTAACATTATGAGAATGGAGATCGATTACAATATTCAGAACTAGCAAATAACGTATCCACTAAGTACTGTTCATCATATCACAAGTAAAGAGAGAGAGAGAGCAGAGATTACAGTTCTCATTACATGTGTAAATGGCATATTTAAATATTTTTGGTTCGTGTAGGAAGATTTGGAAAAATGTTGTGTTTTATTAATACTTACTCTACAAAGAATGTCTAACGGGAAATTTCCTATCTACACTTGAAAGGTCAATGGCCAATGGAGAAATTCCAAATTATTTGTTATTCCTTCTAAACTTTGGGATTCACATGCTATTAGCAGGATGTTTTCTTCAATAAATCTACGGGATTTTAAGATGATGAAATGGTCGAATATCTGATGACAACACATTTCTTGAGATAGTGATTTTTCACATCGCACTTCTAAAAATAAATATTAGACCTAGCACAAAGCAAAAAGAAAGACATAATATATTATACTTCCTGAAAATGTTATTGACATCATGACCTTCAACAGTGATAACAAGTTTTCTCATATCTCGATCTTACGCAAAGATAATTGAACGCGGAAGCATTGACCTAATTATGCCACCTTGTGAAAAGTTCTTAAGCGCTTTCGAGTATTCTTGCTTACCTAAGACAGTTATTTTAGTGGGGCTACTCCACTTTTGTATAGACCCGAATTGGCTAGGAGTAAACTTATTGTGACAATGTGTCACCCACAAGGTTGAGTGTATGATTAGCCTGTTTTCTACACTACACTCGTGTGTTTGCTACACTACATTCAGTGTGTTTGCTACACTACATTCAGTGTGTTTGCTACACTACATTCAGTGTGTTTGCTACACTACATTCAGTGTGTTT
>JAQFYB010006019.1:0-12942 GCA_034694085.1 Pogonognathellus longicornis | reverse complement strand
AACCGTTTCCCCCTCGCCTCGTTGTTCCCGAATGTGTGAATCCTGAATCAAATTAATTTAGCGTCTCGCCTAGCAATAATAATGTAAGCATTCGTTTGAAAGTAAGATGAAAGGAGTTGACTGTGAGATAATATTAAATACAGAACTAGAATCTAGGTATACACAAATGAAAAAGTAGGTCACTAGGGAGTTATACTCAACCTGAAAAGACTGAATGGATATACTGAAATCGGAGAATGGAGTCTTTCAGATCGTAATTATATTTCAGAGTTTAATTAACCTCTGCCCTGTAGCCGTGCGATGATGAACACACGCAGTTCTATACTTTGAGATGGCAGCCAGAACCAGAGTAGGTAGATCGCATCGGAAATGCCGATTCCAATCACATAAATGGAAGTGAATGTGATGTGGTGTTGCTCCATCGTCTAGCCATTTCCAGAGCTTTATACAATAGTCATCCAGATGCCAAACCCATATATTATTATTCTCATCTCAGTCATCCTTATCTTCTTATACCTCGCTTTTCATGCTACTGCGTCAAATTAACAAAGCTTTTATACCTAATAGCCCTTATTGTAAAATTATTACTGACAACGTCATCTAAACTACATATAACTACGTCCTCGTACTAAGTAAAGGTTTTACTGGAAATTGCTTAGAAATATCCACAATATGTCTTTCTTGTCTTTCTACTTTTTGATAAGATCTAATATCACATTAATTAGTAAACAAGTGGTAGTATGAGAGTATGAGTATGAAGCTTTTGATAACCTCTGTGACATTGTACACCTGCTACCTACTTAACTGATTCGTGATGCCAATTAAATCAGCAAGGCTTATGCGTGCTTCGTCAAAATGATAAGGCACTGCAAATGCCTTGTATTAATTAAGTTACCTACTTAATAATAGTACAAAGAATTAGTAGGTACAAAAAATCATTTCATTTAGGTAGTTTCTTAGCCAAAATAAGTAGGTATCAAAGGTTCATTTAATCGAAAAAAAGTAATTGAATTATGATTTGATGACTGTCATAGTCTTAATTTCTCAAATTCCTTTAATTAAAATTCACTCACAGCCTAATACTTATTCCATGTCGTAGACAAACTGGTTACGCGGTCGTTCCAGATACAGATATCGTTGATGAAAATGTACATAATACATGTAGTGATTATTGTCATTTCAAAAATCCTAAACAGTACTTCCACAAAATCAAAAATACCTTTTATCTGTATTGACAGTGTTACTTCTTTGTAATTATCATCAGAAATAATATTTTATGCTGTCGATAAGGGGAATTTCACTTCAAATGCAAATGAACCATGAGCGTGGAGCAAATTCTAAAGAAAAAATGCCCTTATAACCCTAAGGTTGTCTTTGATGAAAAATATTAGATGAGTTATGGGGTAAGACATTGCATTGCAAATGGTTTATGGATTTAGAGTAGTACCTACTATATGTGAATTGTGGTTAATTGAAACATAATACACGCTAGTACAATATAGGTATGGCGGTATCGGTATCCATTTCATTACTGTAATAGGAATTTCATCTTCTGGTTTCTGTAGCTGTCTACAAGGTCCTCTGAGTTGTAACTTTTCTCGTATAAGTTACAGTTGCATTTAAATAACATAATTACAAGTGCATCTGCTGCTCTAAGGCATGTTTTGACTTTAGCTTTAGTTTTACCGCATCCTGATCTTGATCAGTTTACAGAAGAACTGGTATTGACATGCAATACATAAATAAATGAATTTCATTGACACAGAGGTTATGCCTAACAAGAGTTTTGCATTAATGGACAAGATGTTTGTGAGTGGATGCATGGAAGTGGCTCTTTTAGTGCGTAGGAATTGTATTTGTATTGTATTGAAGACATAGCGATGATGATCGTATTATATAATATAACCATCATCATCACAAAATCCGCTTTGGTCTGGGAATCTAAAGCAAAGTGATATTTTGTATTACAGGAGAAGGCGAGCAAATGGGAAGAGAACGGAGTGATTGATGGCCTTACAACGAATGGAGTGCTGTTACTACATGTGAAAGGATCCTTCGTGGGAGGGAACGCTAAACCATTGCCTTGGAGAGAAGTTTCCGTTAACGGAGGCCTTTACACTATGCGGGAGTCTCGCTCTGCTCCACAAAAAGGCAAAAAGATGGAGACTGAGTCCAATGTGCTTGAGGATGGGTCCATGATTGACCTGTGTGGGGTCACACTTCTTTGGAGATCAGCAGAAGGACTGGAAAAATCTCCGGTGAGTCGCTTTCACTTTCCCCCACTATTTCCTTCCTTCTTAGTCCCTACATATATCTGGATTTCTTTCCAGTGCTAATGACAGGGATGTGGTAAACCTGACAATTCCAATCTATTCCATTGCCTTCTACAAATGCCATCATCATCGCTTGGTTGGTTTGGCTGCATGATGGGAGTGGAACAGTAAAGTAAAGTAGTCATTTAAGTAGCTGCGTGTTTCTGTATGTGCTGCCGGGTATTATTCCATACTCTGTCTGTATCTGTCTGTAGAATCTGTACATAGTGGAAATTCTTCTTGTTTAGTATGATAGTTCTTCTTTAGACACTCCTTGTGACATACCTTGTTATAGTGCATGATTGATGACAACCAAACTGCATTCTGAATGTGGTTTGCTCTGTTCACACATTTTTAAGCTGCCAGATATGTTGTACTAGAAGAAAAGAACTCTTTCTCTCCCTTATTAAACTTTGCATGCTCACTGATAGAGTGCTGAGAATTTGGAACGAATTCAAATGCAAATTTTCTTTCCTTGCGTATCTCTCTCACTCTTTCCCATGTGAAAAGTAGTTCATTCGCTTAGGTGATGTGTAAATCGTATACAAATACATGCCAGTATATCCTTAACCAGCATACCTACTTCCAACTTACCAAACTTCAAAACAAATTATGTAAATATGCATGCAATTTATATGCTCCACATAGTTGCATTACACTCAACGTGAATACCTACATGTATTTTCTGTACTCATCATCGTCGTTTTAAAGAATAAACAACAGCCTCGTCCTCGTCACCTGTTCAGAATGTTGCAGAGAGAGAGAGAGATACTTTAATATGCATGAATGTTTAGCTACAAGGAAGGCTAGAGAAATTAAGGGTACTACAACATGCAATTAGTAAGGATGTACGTTGTGTCGTTAATGACATGGTTTTAATTTATGAACGAATCTCTCATTTTGACGAGTTTTAATTATCCAGCAGAGAGAGAAGTAATAGGTAATTAGTTTTAATGATGCAGATGCAGATGCAGCGGTTGTAGTAGGAATAGAAAATTAATTTAGATTTACTTATTCACATCTCTATGCAGTAATTATTTATAATTATGGTGACAGAATCACAGTGTTTACACACAATTTCTTCCTTGTACTTCAAAATTACTATGAGATTTTATGGTACTGTAGAAAATGTGTGTATACAGTATTAATAGTAATTTAGGTAGATGTGTTTAGAATGCAGTGTATGTTGGTATCTAAGTAATGACATGCAATTCTAATAATACTAATACTATTTTGCTATTTCAGACGAAACGCGAGCTGGAAAGAATGATCGACCTAGTAAATGCTGGAAGACCACAGTGCCCTGTAGGACTGAACACACTTGTAGTAGGAAGAAAAACTAATTCATTGGATAGAGAGCCATATATTTATTTAAAGTAAGTTGAAAACTAATTGTACCTTAATGTCTATGTAGATAGTATCGGGAAAATATTTACAGTACCTAGTTGAAGTATAGGATTAGTAGATTGCAAAGCATGCAATTGCAATGTATTTATGAATGTTACAATAATAATTGTTGCAATAACTGCAGGATTTTTTTTCATGAATATTATTTTGTTGCAGATGTGGGCACGTACAAGGTTTACATGAATGGGGGATGAAAAAAGGCGCAGAATCGAAAGAGCGTACTTGTCCTATTTGTATGATGAGTGGACCTTATGTCGCCTTGTCAATGTCGTATGAACCTGCTACCTACTGTGACAATGGACCTCTTTCACATGCGTTTTTCCCATGTGGACACATGGTATCTGAAAGAACTGCAATGTAAGTTGTTACTACAAGGAAATCGATTTTAACAAAAAGCATGAGACAAATATACTCGTTTACGACGATTGAGGGCCTTAAGTGTATTTGTCAGTGTCAGTTATGCTGAGAAAGTAGCACATGCATTTTATAATAGAAAGAACTGATTAAATTTTGAATTTTATGGATGTGTATAAATAGGTACTGGGCCAACATGCCAATTCCTCATGGAACCAAAGGACTTCAAGCAGAGTGCCCGTTTTGTGCCACACCGTTGGAAGGAGCGATAGGCTACGTCCGACTTATATTCCAAGATAATGTTGACTGATTTTCTGCGGTTATGACGAGTTCTTTCTACATTTTACCTATAATCTTACTGTACGTTTTGATGGCCTGGATATTGTACTAAAAGAAATATCTAAGAAATCATAAAATTGTATGCGTTGTTTGTTATTAGTCGAATATACGTTAATTACACTTATGTCACTGTATACTTAATGTAATAATTATCCTTCTATGTATTTCATCTCCATTATTATTATGTACTTGTAAAAGTAGCTATAGATTATTGCAGCAGATAAAGCTGCGAGTAGTAGAATTAAATATTTCCTCGAAGACCATATTTAAAATAAAACACTTTAAGTATTACGATCTGTAATTGAGTTTGTACTTGTATGTAACTTAAAGATGTTGAACTACTAGTACTAGTTGGTAGGTGTGTCGCGATAGATTTTACAAAGTAAACTATTGAATAGTCTTAGGACAGAATTTATATATCTGTGTAAAATCAAATGGTGTGTATAATGATTATAATATTATTATGTTGTTTAGTTTGTTCTCGAGGCACGTTCTTTTATCTCATGTATGTAGGCGGCACAATTATTTCACGGTTGAAGTAAAGAACATTCCTTAAAACTAAAATAGGAAACAAATGAGTATACCTACCACAGACAGAAGGACAATTGAATAGGAAAATTGAAGTCTATTGTTTATATTTGTGGACTGAATGAAAACGAACCATAAATAGTTGTAAAACTTCTACATAATAATGTTATGAATTACCTATTATTATAAATGCGCCCATTAATTAGTTATTCTATGATTCTGTGTAACGGTAGAGTTGAAATAGAATGTCATTTAGAGTTAGGAAATACTTATATTGTACCGAATTTACCGAAAAATGTAGAAGTTTAGGAGGTAGGTACAGTAATCTTTAAATAGTTTTCACAGATACATACGAAATCCACTTCGATACCCATTTACATTATATAATAGTACAAAATATCCTGTCCTACAGAATAAACGTAATTGTATATATAAAAGGATTTGCTTTAGTATGTATTAGTAAACTGTAAGTTAAATAACCACATCTTGAGAAGAATTGGATATTCTTACTTACCCAGAAAACTAAATTACTTCGGTTTTTTGTACTTATCTTTAGTAAGGATAACATTTGTGCTTAGATAATAAGCTGTATTTTTAGTTTTGCTATTTCTGTATGTTTTCAATTATAATTATTAATAATAACTTTTAAATTTATCACTTTTCTTTCGTTACCGTTTCTAATTTACGGAATTGCAATGCCCTAGACGTAATGGATATTGCCATTAATTCAATTTGCATTGCGGATTTGTATTTATGAGAAGTGCCATCGATTCCAGCTTTCGTTTTGTAATTCGTTTTGAACGCAACCAATTGCAAACATTTATGCTTTGAACTGTCTAAATATTAAAAAATGTGAGTAATCTTACAAAACTACCTACAAGTAGTTATGGACAGATAATCCAAAATGGTAAATTGTGATCTATGTTCGTATGTGTAGATAGGAATGTACGTTAAGTGTAAGCAATTACCAGCAAGACCACCAGCCTTGTCATCAAGATCAGTATGGGGAAAAAATCATGATTGTGCTACGAAATCATAAAACTGTTCGGCAGCTCCTACAGAATGAAATCCTGACCTCTGCTATTCATTAAAACTGTGTAAACATAAGGAAGGAATTGATTCATTTAAATACTAAAACAAGCGTGAACCCTACTCTTGATTGTTAAACAAAATATTATGCAGATGTTATTTTAGGCCGTGCATTTTGTGTGTAATAGAACAGTAAGAGAAGTTACAAAAAAGTACACTAATTTATCAAAATATACGAATAGACGACACAAATATTAATGTGTACAGACAGTTAAATCTAGAAATAGTGTGTCGTATGTTGGATAGAACGGTGTAAGTATGCAGTGCAATGTTGATTTTAAGTACTATAACCATAAGTACTATCTACTTCTACCTATCTATCTAAGTAAAGTATTTATGATGATGGCGCAGCTCGCAAAAAGATATGGTGAATGAATAAATCTACACATTGTAATACAAAATAAAATAACCTTGGTCGTATTCAATCAAATCACATGGCATAAATAAATATTATAAAATTACCGTCACAAACGTAAAATAAATAGGTCACGTTACAAACTAAGTTCCTTATTTGTTTCTTGACTAAATAAACTAGTTTGTCCTGGAAAAAGAACTTGACGGACATTAAGATTAATTCTGGATTTCGAAACATACTCTATATGAAAGTCTGACCATTTATCTAGTACTTGTCTAATTAGAGGGTTACCACGATGTAAAATATCATTATCTTGTTCACTACACCTTGAAGCACTTGAATCTTCACTTAAAGATGTTACATCCAATTTTATTTTCTTCGGGGATGTTTGCGCATCAGTATCTTTGCATAAACTTTCATCTTCGTGACTTTCAATTTTCCACGGATGATCAGAGGTAGGTAGTATACAAGGGACCCCGTGATACGAAAACCGACTTTCACCAGTCATAACTGCAATATCGCCACTATGTAGAAGAAGTGCTAGAGGTTTTACATGTTTTGTTCTTCCACCAATTAAAAACACAGCAGTTTGACCAAAGCTGCAAATAATAAAAATGCCAATTTAATAAATGGTAAAGGTAAATACTACGATTGTCATTAGATCTGCCGGCTACTCTAATGCATCTTCTAAGACATACCTTAGAGAAAATAATGGTGCCTCCTGATTAACTTCTGATCGATCGACATGCCCTGATAATGTCGAATCCAAGTGATAGTAATTGACGATTGCTGCTTCAGCTTTGAAGTCGTCAAACCCTAATACTTTCGAAATGTACTTTGTCAATGATGCCAAATCAGGCGGAAATTCACATTTATAGTCTTCAGAATAAACCTAATGAGTAAAAATTAAAGTATTTTATTATATCACATCTTTAAACTTGAAACTACCAGATATTTAAATATAATATATTGACATAAACCTATTTATAATACTTTACTGTCCCAGTCGTGGTGGTATCCAAATGTAACCCACCGAAGCTTTTTATAAAAGTCGGTGTCCTCTTTTCCACAACCCGAAAACGTAGTTTTCTTTTCACCGGTTATTCGATTAAGATTGTCAATGTTAGTTACGTATGGTTTGTCCGGATAATCCGAAAGACTCTTCGCTATCCAATACCTCTGTCCTTTACTTGTAAACGGATTTTTTATAAAAATCAAACCTATAATGATTAAAAAAAATTAATAAAGTATTTATTACGTTTTACAAATAAATGACATTAATCCTTTATTCCATTATAAATATTGAATATGTAATAATTTAATAATAAACCTGCTGGAAAGTCGAGTTTATATATTTCCCAAGTGTTAGTTGGTCTTAGACCAAATAAATTAGATCTGCATGGACAAAGGGAAACTTCTTTAGGACAAATCTGGAACCGTTTCGAAGCTTTCACTTGACTTTCTTTGTTTAAATCAACTAAATCTTGTATCACCTTTTGATCAGCTGGACAAGAAAATGTTTTGTCTCCGTAACGCTTTTTCCACGATCTGTACGCTTTGAAGCTTTCTTTGAACAAATCTTCATCTTGAGTATTTTCCTGTGAAATTTTGTCGCTTTCAGCCATTTTATCCTCTTCAAAATTTTGAAAATTCTTCAGAATGAATTTTTCTTTAATTTTTCTAGCTCCGACAAATCGTGGTAATACAATTTTACCACGCTTTCTCCAAGGACTTCTACCGTCAAAGGAAATTCACAACGTAATAAATTGCAGCAAGTAAAAAGTGATCATACGGCGAGGAATGACTTCAATAACGCGCGAAATCCGAATTGTTGTGAAAGTACGGCATTAATTTTTTTATAAATTCGTTTCTGACTTTTCAAAAACGTGTTTTTAATTAAACATTAACTTTAACCACTCTTAAACGGTTTATCGTTTGTTTATCATAATGCACACGTGAATACTAAAATTAGGAACGTATTTTACAGTTACAGCTGTTTTCAAAGGTTATAATAATTATATTCTGATAATATTTACAATTTTTACAATATAAATATATATATAAATTATAAATAAATCTTAAAAATTCACAAATTGGTTAGGTTAAGTACAATGTGTAATTTTGCTTTTGTTTTGTTTACATTGCAGTTAAAGGTGTCCTGTCCATTGTCAGCTATTTGTTCGCAAGTGCATTCAGAAATACGGCTTCATCTCATCTCGTTTTTGGTTAAATTAGATACTAAATAGTTGAAAGGTAGTAAGTAAATTAATGTTGTGTAGACAAGAAACTTTAAAGAACTGAACGTCAACGTATTCACATCAGGGATCCGCTACATTTCATCGGAACACTGGCTCTAAACCTGGACACTTAAATTGTTTTCAAAAAGTTCCTATTTAAAAAGTCAGCTGAGCTCGCTCAGATATCTCAAATTGTACGATGGAAATGGAGGACAAATACGATTCAACCATACATCGCCTCGAAGGAACTACCGGAAAGGAAGTAGGAGGATTGATAATAAAAAAGAAATCTACAGTAGAACATGAGTTCAAAAAACCAGAGCTTCCAAAGCGTTCACTTTTAGGTTTAGATCGTTTGGCTGGTAAGAAATCACATAATTTAAAGCGAAATATGTAACACGCAATTTCTATCTCTCTTTATCATAAATATAATGTGCATATTATATGTGTATCTTACTGGGCACTTTAATAACCATTTCTCAATTTCTTCAACTAATAAGTAATTATTATCATTAATAGAAGTCAAACGGAAAGAAAAAGAAGAGTCCCTCCGAATGGAGGCAAAGAAGGCACAGCTTACTCCTTTAAGAAATAATGATCCAGAGGGAAGTTTTCAAAGGAAATCTTCGTCTAGGCCCTCGGAAGACAAAAAGCGTCATTATAGGGACCAAGGAGACGACACTCCTTCATATGGGGGAGGTGTGAATTCAGCTGCCAGATCAGCTATTGAAGACCGTTATCATAAATCTCGTCGAGTAGATCATAGCTCATTTCAAGATAAAGATAGAAGTAGAGACAAAAGGGACGACAGGGACAGGGATTACAGATCTCATAGAGACCGACATTATGACAGAGACCGACGTGACGACAGACGTCGTGATAGGGGAGACGATAGACAAGACCGAAATCGAGACAATGACCGAGGTAGACATAATCCCGAACCTCGATCAGATCGTTCGAATAGAAGTTCACGTTCAGAGCATGGTAGAAACAGTCAGCATTCTTCTAGAAGAGATGATGGAAGTGTACGATTTAAAGACGAACCTTTGACACCTGCCTTTAGTATTGCAAACACTCCGAGCCGAACAGCATGGGATGATGATGAACCCTATTACAATAAGAAAACTTCTCAATGGGACTACCCAACTCCTAGCAGTAATGATTTATCCAACGTTAAGAGAGAAGATGAAACACCCTTACCCACACCTGCCCACAAATTTAACCCTTGGGTCAAGCAACCTGGCAGTTCACATTTCATGGAAACTCCATCGTTTGTACGTAAGGGAGAAAAACAGGAAGACGATACTGGTGTAAAAATTGATAGGGATGAGTGGGAAGATGAACAAAAACGATTAGATAGAGAATGGTACTCAATGGACGAAGGTTACGACGAAGTTCATAATCCTTTTGGAGGAATTTCGGATGATTACACGAAGAAGAAAGAAGAACAATTAGCGCAAAAGAAAAACCAGCGAATGTCTGCGCAACAGCGACAAATTCATAGGGACAACGAATTATGGGAAAAGAATCGTTTATTGACTAGTGGAGTTGTTATGAGTGTTGACCACAATGAAGATTATGACGAAGAAAGTGAGGCTCGTGTTCATTTATTGGTACATAATATAGTGCCACCCTTTTTGGATGGACGAATTGTTTTCACCAAACAATTTGAGCCTGTAGTACCTGTTAGGGTAAGACATCAATCTTGTTCAACTTTCTTATCATATTTTGTTTTGCGTTTATGATGAATATCGTTATCCCTGTCTGTTAATTGCTGATGACAGAATTGATCTGAAACATATTAATTATTAATCAACCATATTTTGTATAAATTCTAAATTCAGTTTTCGTTCACTTAACTTATCTGTATTTGTATTTCACACTAACTGTTGTAGGATCCAACTAGTGATATGGCGCTGATTGCACGAAAAGGGTCCATGACTGTTAGAACCTACCGAGAACAAAAAGAAAAAAAGAAAGCTCAGAAGAAACATTGGGAACTTGCTGGTACAAAAATAGGAGATATTCTTGGAGTGAAAAAAGAAGAAGAAAAGGTTGCATACATAAAATATGAAAGTATTTAAAAGTTTAACGAAAAAGATTTATAATTATTTATTTATAATATCTATTCTGTTGCTTATATAGGATGAAAATGTCAATGAAGACGGGGATACAGATTACAAAAAAGGTCAACAATTTGCTGAACACATGAAGGATACTGGCGAAGCAAGCAGTGATTTTGCAAAGAAGAAATCTATTCTTCAACAACGCCAATATCTTCCTGTATTCGCTGTGCGACAAGAAGTAAGAAAAAGTTGTTTTATTGCATAATTGAAGTTGTAAAACCATTTTCATGTTCATTTCTTTGTGTTCAGATTTGCAGAATTAAGAACTCCTATTTGAAATTGAAACGATTCTATCAATAATTTTTTTATTGTTATTTAGTTGCTCAATGTGATACGTGACAACAGTGTAGTGATTATAGTTGGAGAGACTGGTTCAGGGAAAACTACGCAGTTAACGCAATATCTTCACGAAGAGGGTAATTAACAGTTTATATATTAAACATCAATATGATTCCTTTGTCCGTTAATCATTTAACAAGAATTTGACCATCTATTACACACGTACTATGCATTTGTGATTGAACAATTTTATCGTACCAGTTTGATGTAGTTTCATTTTTTAACCAATTTTATGGCACTCGTTGCGAACTTGATGTGTATAGTATCTATAGATATATGAAGTATAATAATTCTTTTCATTGTAACGTTTTTCAGGTTACTCCAAACATGGAATGATTGGTTGTACTCAACCTAGAAGAGTGGCTGCTATGTCTGTGGCCAAACGAGTTTCTGATGAAATGGGTACGGAGTTAGGCCAAGATATAGGATACGCTATTCGTTTTGAAGATTGCACGTGTGAGGTAAATGATTTGCTTAACTATAAATAGAATTTTATCTGTTTCGCTACTTCATCATTCAGTCATTAATAGCTCCATGAGTTGTTCGTTTAGAAATATAAGGGTTTACAGTACATTTATTTGATTGTTTTGTAGGAAATACTGGTTTTCCAGTGGTTTTGTATTAATATGTTGCGTAGTACTTTTATTTTTAATAATAAAATGTATGACCTGTCAGGGCATGTATTGCTATTTTTAGTTTTGTATCTTGAAATTAAACTATTAATAGAATTACTATCAGTTTGCAATTTCATTATTAACAATTTAATCAGGTTGTTTTTATTTGGATGGAATAATATATTACGTTATTTGACCCGAAAAAAGTATGTCATCCAAAGTAGTTTTATCTTAAGATATTGTTCATTACTTTTTATGCTATTGATTCATTTTTGTGGTTCAGTATGCTGTTTTTAGACTTTTATCATAAATTTGGACTATAAATAGACATTTATCAGTTCGAGGCTGGATCATTTATTCATGATTCCGATTATGGAATGTTCGGCTCCACTTTTTGAGAGAGAGCAAAGTTTTCCACAAGTTTTGTGTCAACATTATGCAAATTATTTTTATCTAGTGTTAATTGAAATGGTTATTTTTAGTTTTATATCGCTAAAAATGAGTTATAAATAGAATTTGTGCAATCATTAATTCTTCGATCGTGATAAGTATGATGTATGATGCTGGAATAAACTAAGTAATAATCTCCACTAGATAGTCTTATTAAAATGTTTGGTATTCCTGCTGACGTAATAATAATTAGAAATGTTTCACTTTTTAATTTTAACTTTGTATCAATCTAGAGTTGAAAAGTTCAAGCATTCAGGAAAGTTTAATGATGATTTAGAGTGAATGTGGAATATTTCCTTATACGTTATAATCTTTTGATGGTTGCTATTAATGGTGACCTTAGGACCTTAGGTCCATAATATTTTAGACACACCTTTGCTTCTTTTATGTTCATGTGAAAAACAAATGAACAAACCTAATTGATTGTATATTATTTTTGTGCACAGAAAACTATCATCAAATACATGACAGACGGTATTCTTTTAAGAGAGTCCCTGCGTGAACCAGACTTGGATAATTACAGTGCTGTGATCATGGACGAAGCTCATGAACGATCTCTTAATACTGATGTCCTCTTTGGCCTTTTACGAGAGGTCAGTCATAAATTGTTCTTTTCCGCTTCTCTATTATCTCTCTGAGACTAAAAAATTGGACGCCAGTTTTCTTAAAGCTTTGTGATAAGTTTACCCAAGTCACAAGCTTTAACTCGCGTGACTACCAATATTCTTGAAAATCCCTTATGCGATTGAGTTGTGGCACCGTATTGCTAACACTTTGAGTCATACTCATAAG
>JAQFYB010006018.1:0-12942 GCA_034694085.1 Pogonognathellus longicornis | reverse complement strand
GGGCGGGACTTCCCCAGGGAAATCCGGATTGGGGCGGGACTTCCCCAGGGAAATCCGGATTGTGGGCGGGGCTTCCCTAGGGAAATCGAAGAATTTGTCCCGCCCGCGCAGGGGGCGGGGCTCGTGCTACCGGGGAAATTTTGAAAATTTCATCCCTGCTAAATAGGTTTTCTAAAATCTATATCCTTGAACATAGTGAATTATAAGTTGCGATAAATATTAATCGCAAGACGATGTTTCAACAATCATTTCATCACTTGTCTAACTTCGATAATGTAATACGGTCGGATGAAGGCTTCATATAAAATTTCTATTATGTTAAAATGAAAGGCAATATTGTTTTGAACTATTAGGTAACGTAGTTCATGAACCGCAACGATGACTTCAACGGTCATTTTCATGTATGGTTTGCATAACATTAGATATTTAACATGGGTGAAGTAATGGTGCAAGAAAAATGAGTCAATGACAAATTGCCTACAAATATCAAACAGAAACAAAGCATCCATTTTTTGAGAAATTATTTCATCCACATTTAAATTACATTTTTAATTCAGAAGCGCATGAATTAAAAATATTAATTTGAAGTGCATTTTAACATTGTGCAGAAGCATTTTTTATAAATCCTTGTTCCGACCAGGGATGGAATTTTCAAAATTTCCCCGGTAGCACGAGCCCCGCCCCCGCAGGGGGCGGGGGCAAATTCTTGGATTTCCCTAGGGAAGCCCCACCCACAATACGGATTTCCTTGGGAAGCCCCGCCCACAATCCAGATTTCCCTGGGAAACCCCGCCCACAACCCGGATTTCCCGGGGAAACCCGGCCTACAATCCGGATTTCCCTGGGGAAGCCCCGCCCCCTGCGGGGTCGGGGCTAAATTTCCCAAATTTCCCCGGTAGCATTGCTAGTGTGCTACCGAAAATTTTCCATCCCTGGTTCCGACAGTGTTGCATTACTGAAGTTAGACAACCCATGCACGAAAATGTTTGTTGAAACATCGCGTTTTGAAAACTTAGTGTCATTGATTCAACATCCTGTATATATGATGTACATATTACTTTTGAATATTATTAATTTTATCAAAAAAATAACTAATATGAATGATGAAAATATATTTCTACTACTTTCTTTATATATTTATTTTGTGTAGTAAAGCATATAATATATTATGTCACTATATTATTTATTTGTTTCTTTGTGTTTTGGCCAACGGCCCTTGCATTTACGATTACAATTCCAGTTTTTTTACATGAAAATTTTGTACTAGAGGAATTTTATTTTGTTTAGTTGTATATTATGTTTTATAGTTAGACAGGCCAGTTCATGTCACTATATTAAAAACAAAGATTGTTGTTCGGCTCTAGCATTATTGATTTCAGCCGTTACAGGAGGAGAGTTGAATGTAATAGTAAAAATCAAATAAGTGCTGTTCAATGTGTTATAATGTATAACTGTTTTCAGATAGTTATCCGTGTTGATAATACAAACGACAACGTACAAGAGGAAAACTACTAGACAAATATAACTATATAATTAGCTAATATTGATGCTAATACCGTAGTTCACGCAATAGAAGACCATGACACAATACAACCCAACTGGGCTGTATAACGGCTATAATCTAAAATTACAGCCATACAAATACTCCTAGTCATAATAAATATAAATCCTTACTCATAATTGAAGCCCACTGATCTTTTATTAGCGACATTACACCCAAAATTATATCCCCAAACGGTTAACCCCTGGGCTTCTAATGCGTGTACTACGGTATGAGCCATTAACAATCTATTTTTCTAGTAGTTTTTTTTATTAATGATTATATTACCTTCAGCTAATTTGCTTTTACAAAGGTGCCACAAATTATTTGAAATCACGCCGAGTCTGTGTTGACAGGCTACTTATTCGTAAGGAAGTAAATAACGTCTGTGAAGACATACCCAAACTTATCCTTAAGTACCTAACAGCTACATTACATGGCTAAATTGCTTGTGTCATGAAGAAATTAATTTGCTCATGCAGCCCAATTACCATTCTCTTTACAATTTTGTACTTATGTAGAATTGGTCTATTGCAAATAAAACTATTTGCACTTCAATTTTTGTTGGTTATTTATGAAAGTTGGTTGTTGTTTGGTAGTTATTTTTTGATGTAAGACAATGACTACTTATTATGTAAAAGGAATATTGGTAATTTCGAATCCGCATGTACAAATATAATATTACAAAATACAAAATGTCAACTACCAGAATTATTAGCAAGACGGATTGCATAATGATAACCTATATACCTTACAGGGTTAATAACAATTTCCTTAATGGTTACTGAGCTAGACTGATTGTTTTCCTTATTGCAACATTTAGTTGTGTAATTGATGTAATAATACATAGTCCAAAATACATATAATAATATTGCAAGTTACTTTTTGGGATTGAAAAGTTACATTTTCTTCCGACCACAGCTCCTTAGTAATGTTAGCCGAGGATGGATTATGTTCAATGCTAAGAGATTTTATATTTTGGACTTTAAAAGGGGTTGTTTCGGGATTCAAATTTTTCTAGACGACACGAGACGGGATTATTATTTGTGGTTTCAAATGAATTAGTCTCATGTTGGGGCAGACAGGAACACTGGTTCGGTTAGAAACGTGTCTCAAAATTTGTGTCCGCTCCCAACTTTACTATTGAGTAATGGTAAAGAAGTAAAACGTCTGTGAAGACATACCCAACCTTATCCTTAAGTACCTTGAGGTACTTATTAAGGATAAGGTTGGGTTAACAGCTACATCAGCTAGCATTTTCTACATGAGAAATTTTTCCTTTCTCTAGGTTATCATTTTCTTTCGGCTTGGGTGCCCCGTGGGGTATCAAAAACAGAAATTCCAACTCCGCATTACAAGCTCGTGTAGTATTTGTTTGCTGAACCAATATCATTAATGATCACCTAATTCAGCGATTTTGATTGGGTATTATTCTATTGAGTATAGCGTTAAAGTAAAACATAGGGACGACGTTAGGTTAAACTAAGATTTTGATTTGGGTCAAACTTAATAGTCGGTGTTGGGACTGCATACTCTAGAAGCTAGATCCTTAATAATATACAGCAAATAATTGCAGCATTATGGACCCTTGCACTTTAAAGTAAAGAAAGGATTGTCATTACGCTGACTATATAGTTACACATACACTGGAATCCAAGTGCTAAATTAATTAAATAGTTCCAATATTTATTATTAAATGCGTTTTTCCCTATACAATAAATATTTTTTGTTGAAAGATAAAATTCATAATCTCAAAAAGGCTAACACTATGTAGGACAGTAAAGTTTGTAAATAATAAGTATACCTATACAGTAATTATTATCGTTAAACATAAAATGTGTCGGACGACGTCAATGAATATCGCCATACGTGTTCTGGAGTAGCCGGAGGATCTACAAGAAAACATAAATATCTCAACTATTGGTAATATCATTTTTTGTATTTCAATTTCAAAAACAACAATTATAATATAATCTGAAATAATGCAAATATTGTCATACCAAATTTGTACCATTCAGTATTTCCTGCATCCTTTCGTGCAGAATCGATGGCATGTTTTATGGCCAAAAACACAGAAACCATACCAATAATAGGCGGCTCCCCGATAGCTGAAATACAGATAGATAAAACGGCTATATATTTATATGATCGCAAATAATATTAAATGTAATATTAATTCATTAATTTATTCATCATTAATCGACAATTATGGATTTGTTGTGCAAAAAAATACCTTTAGATCTGAGAACTCCGAATGGATTTGGGGCATCATGCAACAAAGTTATTCTCAAATCTGTAGGAACATCTTTCGATTCTGGGGGCTGGTAATTCTTAATGACAAAGAATAAGTAAACAATTAATTTTTTGCATAATAATGTATACCACTGATGAATTACACGCTATTAATTGGAATCTTTATTCCCAAATATTTAGTTCTAATTCAATTTACCCAAGTTCGATTTGTTAGCAACTGTCCAGTGTTTTCATCAGAAATCAGTTCCTCCGATGTCCATACTCCTAGACCTTGTACAACGCACCCCTCAACTTGTCCGATGTCAATAAATGGACTCAGGCTTTTTCCCACATCATTTAACAAATCTACTCGCATCACCTAAAGTCAAAGTAAATTAACCCATCATTGACCTCTATGACTATTCTCCTAAACGTTTCTTAAACAGAGCGTAACGCGATTCAAAATTTCAATAACTTTTTTATTGTGTGCCATATATAATTCATTTGTCTCAGAAAGTCTTAATATGCCACCAGCATATTATGGCAAAACTATCTACATTTTTTTAACTTATACAATTTTGCAACTGTGTTGTGAAATAAAGAAATAATTCGATAAGCATTTATATACTTGTAATAATTATATTTGTTTATTTACCCTGTACTCTCCGGTTAGAATGTCCACCTCAACTTCGCTTACCGTAACGGCCCACGTTGAATACAGTTTCACACCATCATTAGTGGTATGCCTGCAAAAAACCATAGGTACCATTTTCTTTCGATCACAATCATTTGACTCTTTGTGAAAATCATGCAATCAGTGGTATAGTTAAACAATAATAAAATAATATTTAATACCCCTAAAATAATAAGCAGGTATTTAATTTTACTTTTGTTTCCTTTGTCCTAACTAATCCTGGAATCATTTGTTGTTGTTCACGTTTACTAAATTGGTTTTTCAGAATGCAATATGACACTTTAGAAATTAATTTAAAAGATTTTCCAACTAGTTGTAATGTAAATAATGTAATTGAAGAATCTTGGCTAAATCATCACAAGAAGATAATTAAGTCCCCCTCCCCCCGTCCGTTTCTGTCATGTTTTCCTGAATCTCCCCCCTAAAGCTCATACGTTGTATATGCACGTTCCCTAATCTATCGACGATAGCCTCGGAAGTACAACAATAATAATTTATATAAAAAATACGAAATAGTATACAATTATTAAGTCTGAATATTAAATAATATTCGTAAATTATATTGTTGATAATTTAGGTGAGTGGTATATACCTGTAAGATGTTGACAAGTCTACGAATTTTGCGTAGGCAGCAGTAATGATTTCTTCCCAAGTTGCCTGATTGCCCAATTCCTCTTTGATTGGTCTTAACCTTTCTTTTAAAATTAGAGCAGCTCTCATGGCAGCCTAAAAACCAGCGTTAAATTTTGCATTTTATATTTTTTAACCATTGATTTTAATGTTAACAAAATTATGTTATTTATGTTATGGTTAAACTTGAAAAAAATATTTACGTCACAACATAATTCGCTACCAACTGAGGCAGCTGTGTAAAAGGAGTTGCTTCCAATTAAGTTGTTGGATGTTTTTATCACGACACGATCTAATGGCACTTCAAGGATGTGAGCAACGGTTTGGGCCATCTTAAAATAATTGAAATCAATAAACAGCGGGGAATTATCTCTTTGTAATCAATGGATATTTCATAAGCTACAAAACTTTGTATCAAGTTGTAAATAATAACGCTCTCAAAAAATGCTGAAAAAGTGAAAACGGAGCAATCGAAAAATGAATTTTCCACAACTAAAAAAACAATGTAAGCCGTAACTCTAAAACCTTCGCATCAATCTAAGGAAGAAATATGTCAAATAAGAGAAACATACATATATAGTTTGAACTACCCTGATTCAGAGATAGTACAATTGAAATAGATTCCTAAGTGTTTTAACAACAAATGAAAATAGAAAGAGATCGAAAAATATTTAAAAAAAATTCCATACTATACAAGGTCAAATTCTATCATAGAAGTTCAAATTCTACAATACAAGATTCAATTTTACTATACAAGATAAAATTCTACTATTTTTTGTGGACAACCAATTTTTGCAAGTAATGGTATTAATGGCAAGTACAAGTATTAAAAAGTATGGTGTTAATAAAGTAACACACTGAACGCATCTTTACAAAAGTATTGAATGCGATATAGCGTAATGAACTGATAACAACGGTTAAGTTTAACATTGGACTGTGAGACATTTTACTATATCTAATTAGATACGAACATTGCCTCAGGTGATTGGACTTTAAGGGGTAAATTCGAGGGTTTTTTCGAGGGAGTGGGACTTCCCATGTAAAAAGGATAAGAAAAGATTTGAGGAAATATATTAGTAGAAAACGAATGCCACAATAATGTGTCTCTAATAATTTGAGTTGAAAGATTTAGAAACATTATTACACCATACATAAAATTGGTGTAATTGAAACCAACCATAACTTTATTTGCAATAATTTGCATGTAGAAAACAATGGTAGGTAATATGTGGTTTGGATTATACCTTCGTGTTAATTCCTTGGCCCATCTCTATTCCACCATAGGATACAGCAATTGATCCATCCACATAATATATTGCTATAAAGACTGAAAAATTCGCATCAGCATATATAACAGGAAACGAAGTGGGGCAAAGAGATATGCCACGCTTTTTCCAACGGTTTTCCTAAACGGTTAAATCATTATTTTGCTCTTCAAAATAAAAATATTTCCCATTCAAATGTACAGAATAGTATTTTGATTACCTTATTGAATTTAAACACAGCAAGCTTTCTTTTTTCGTAATCAGACGACACTTTAATTTCTGCGAGCATTTTCGGAATGGGATACTCATCGTCTGGTAATCCAGATGCTAAAATCAAATCACCCTTTTTTCTAAAATTGGCAACTCGCACTTCCAAAGGATCCAGGTTTAATTCGAATGCAATGTGCTCCATAATATACTCAATAAATGCAACTGTGGACAGACTACCTTGAAATATAAAACAATATTAATATAATATCATGACTGTTTTGAAACATTAAGGGGAAGCGCACAATTTGAACTTATCCTTGAAATAAACTTAAAGGCAAGGCGGTGAGAAAGGTCTGTTTACAAGTGCTGGAAAGTTCTATTCATTTCATTAATGAATAGCGAACTTGTACCAGAGAATACACGGACTGTGTAAATATCCTGCCGCTTTTATTTCTTGGAATTTTGCATCACCCTTTTCTAATGTATTTGTATAGGGAAATCAATATCGACATGAGATCGACAGTTTCGAAGCTTTTTTGAAAATTCTATACATCGACAAAAAATTCTGAAGAAAATTCTGCAGCGTTTCAGAATTTCATAGCCTAATGAGCCAATAAGAAGCATTAAATTTAACATAGGTATACATTTAATATGTCATTTCATAAACATATGGAGCAGGATGAATTGGAGGTTAGAGTAATTCTTCAATATGCGCTACCCCTTAATGATAAATAGGTATTTTATTTACTTTCCTCCAACCTATTGCTCTGTATTGTAAATTTGCAGGTGCATTAGTTCTGAGAACTCCTGCCCTTGTTGCCCATCCATCAGCCACATAAACATTTTGAAAATACACTATTCCAATAAATGAATCTAAATCGTTGGCGGCAAATCCAGTATTGTTAAACATATCTGCCTTTAGCTCCACAATTTTGCCTTTGTCATCTACCTTCACCTGTATAGTCCATTAAAATGCATTCACAATCTTCAGAAGTTTGAAACATAAAACATACGTACTATTTGTAATAGTAATTGCTATCTTTTTACCTCGTATCTATTGATATACGGATGCCGTTTCCCAATCATTTTCATATTGCTTTCCATATCCGTTACAACTCTTACTGGACGATTTGTAACGTGTGCCGCAACAGCACAGGCCGTTGCTATATAAGAAGCTTTCGTTCCCTTTGCACCAAAGGCACCCCCAACCCGTTTTACATAAACATTTACGCTACAAACACAAAATTGATATAATTTCAAGGAAAAAAGGACAAACATACCACTGTGACAAAGTATAATATACAAGGATGAAGGAGTTTGAAACAAATATTATTTCCTGAAATAAATCTTAACTTTTAAACTGGCACGATCGGTTTTCACTCAGCCTTTTAAAATCCACATTTTTAGTGTGTTTTTAACAAAATTACCGAATATATAGCTATTACAGAGGTCAAAATTTAAAATTCACAGTTTTCCCGAAAAGCACATTGCCATCCTTTTGACCAGTCATTTGGTCCTATGTACTTTATTATACATTTTAACTTGTTAGAAATTTAAATTAAACAAACGAAACATAAATTATATCCCTTTGGAAACATTTCTTTTTGACATTAACAATTAATATAAAAATATAGGTAAGGATACTTTTGCGTATACTGCCTCATTGATTTTGTGTGATAGTATTAAAATGCCAAACTATATTTTTAGAGTGCAATAATTATTTTGCTTACTAATTGTTCGGTTTGTCAAGTGCTGCCGCCACCATGGCCTGAACATGGTTCATCCATTGGGTCCCACTGTACACATCAATGGAGTCTTCTTTTGGAACACAAAGGCAAAGCTGAGTTTCCATATGAAAGTGGTATTGTCCACTGACATAATGTTCACCCTTAACAGTCCTAGTTGGTACTTCAGTTGATTTATTTTTACTTGTGAATGATGCTACAATGTGATCTTGAAGCGTGCCATCCATTTCCGCTTTTTTTAGAGCTTCCCTCCCACTCAGATTTGGTTTGCGAACATTTTTGTATTTCACTACAACCTTACTGGCTGCAAATAATGCTGTTTCTCTTGAGTCGGCCAAAATTAATGCAACGGCTAGACCAGCTGAAGGAATTTGATCGGTCAGAAATATCTGGGTAAATAAAAAATGATCTACTAATGAGAACGATTGATTTAAGTAGGAAGAAAATTTTGAGCAGTGTTGGTGTATTTAAAGGGGATTAGTAAGTTTAAATCTTTCCCAAAGCTTAAGACTAGGTCAACACTAAATAAAATTATTTGTCCCCCTAAATGACAAAAAACTGGTCATTTTCACATAAAATACCCATAATTTTTTGCAATTGTTTCATATAGGTACTTAAGTACCCGTTGTTTCTAGACACCCTCCCAAAAAATGTGAGTTAGATGCACATCACTCAGATCAGTGAGTATTTAAAGCAAGTTATTACTCTTCATTTTGTATCAATTGATAACATTGTAAGTAAATGCGATTAGTAGTAAAGTAAATTGTATTTAGGCACTTAAATACCCAGTTTAATATAGAACCTTTAAAATTTACCTCTTCAATCTCACATCGAAAACCTGGAAAAGCACCAAATCGCATATAATTGTTATCACCAGGAATATCCTTTGCAGTGATTAACCGACAGACCCCGTCAATTTTCTGAAAAGTAAAGTGTACATTTAGTGTAAACCTTTAGTCAGGTATAGTATTCGTTTTGTCAATAGCGGTGGTGTGCTATTGCAGAAAAAAGTAAAATCTAAAAGTAAAGTACGCTACAGTTTTGTAAAATATATCCGTAGCCTTTTTTATTTCTCGCAGGCAATTTCTAAAGTGCAGTGTTCTACTGAAAAAATTACTTTGTGGAGATAGAAATTCTAAATGCAATTTAGTACCACTAAATATAATGATGTATCTCCTTGGAATAGTGGTTAAGCCTTGTAAATAATTTGGATATTGATCAACCTTGACGTGGCGTGGCCCCGATAATGTTGAAGTAAATACAATAATTTCAAGATACCTCAATATCAGAATTCAGTACTTACCATTGCTTCTGTTGCATCAATCGAAGCGAGTTCTGCATTTCCAACAGTTGTTAAAACAAAGGCACCATGCAGTTCGTTGATGACACAAGGCATATCATTGATGTATTGCGCCTCTCCTTTTAATTTAAATGTTTAATTAAAAATGTTAAAAAATATTATTATTCCATATTTTCCTTTAAGAAAATTGCATTGCAATTCAAATGTATTTTTACCAGATACTTGATATGGAGCCTCCAATTTAAGGACAGGTTTATATAAGGGAGTTGTACCATTATCTCTGTCAAAATTTTGCGTTCCTTTACTAATCGGTCGGACAATGTCATCAGCGCCGGATTTGACTTTCTCATTAGCTTGGTCATTCAATATTCCCAAAAATGTCTGGAAACGCATATCAATGTTAATTTTTGGTCGTGTGCATTTAAGATTAAAAAGTTGTACTCACTTTGAACAGCAAAGATTTGGCCAATCCATTTCTATAAGACGGAGTCGCTTCCCCAAGTTCAACATCAGGAATCACCTCTGCATTCAAAATCTCCATTGCTCTTTTCCTAGTAGGTTCATCACTCAATGATTTGGAAGTTAGGAATGTCTCAGTTTTATTTGCATGAACCTATGAATACAATAGCTGCAGACTTATTGTTTAACACTACTTAAATGCAATCTATATATCGTCGTCTTAATCATAACAAGCGACAACATGAAAACTAAATCTCAAAATGCGACAACTTAATTTTTTAAACGTTAGTTGTCGCAATTTTGAGATTAATATTCCAAGTTGTCGCTTTTTATGACTACAACGACGATATTATGTATACATACTATTACTCACGAATTTCGGATTTATACCACCATACACAATACTTGGTCGACCAACAATTTTATGCTCTTCTGATGGATCTAGTTGCATTGAAAAAGCACCATTGACATATGCACGAGTGTTTTGGTACCGTTTAGTTATCTGCCAAAATTAATAAAATGAATGAATATTCTGTGTATTGTATCTGTAATCTACTTCAAAATTAATTATATAATAAATTTATGTAGTCTATTATGTATTTCGCAAATTAAATTAGCAAATCATTACTTTGAAACTTCTAAAGAAATGATTATCTTTTTTTGCAGGCAAGTGAATTGAGATTAAAAATTTCCCTGTCATATCCATTTCCAAAAATTGCACCATATTTACTTCCATAATTTCATTGGGGGATCCGGACATCGGAATTCCTTAACAATAATCATTTTTACTAATCATCACAATAAAATAAGTCGATTTATTCCGGAGAAGTGGCAAATAATGTTATACTAATCTCTCCTCCTGATAATATTGAGATTTAAGATATATTATTCTTCTCTTTTTGTAAATACGAGTTTTTTTTCTCTACGTACTTACCGATTACCACCTTTGCTTCAATAGCGGCGGTTAAGAGAAAAACGTCAGATGGAAAGTCTTTGTGTTCATGTTTGAGCATTAAATTACCACCCAGGGTTGCAATCTGTACACATATCGTTCATTTAATTAATAATGTGATATTTGATATTAACCAGTATTAGAAAATATTGTAACAGCTACTCACATTGCGAACAGGAACATTTGCAACACGCTGCAAATGCGTGCGCATTTGCTTTGTGTACTGAAATCCGCTTTGTTTTGAAGCCGTTTCAAAAATTTGCATGGCAGAAGCAAGAGTTACGCCACTTCCTAAAACTATTTTATCCTTGCCAATGGTGTACCTTGAAAGTTCAGCAACACCACTGATATCCAGGTAGTATTGCACACGTGGAACGAAATATACACCTATATGTAAATTATGTGCATAAAAGAATATATTAATTTATTACACACTTATATTTGAATAATGTAATAATAAGAATAAATATTAAACCATACGAATCAAAATATTTTATTATGTGTGAATATACCGGGTGCGGTATTGCCGGCAACGATCCTATATGATTTTCTACTTGCTTTCAGATTTAAATATTCGGTGTAAGCAGATACCAATGTTGTTACTATAATCCATTTTCGTCCACTTTTAAAATTAATATTTACTTCGCGGCTTGGTCTCGGATATGATTTGCATGAATCCTCAACCTCCAATTTTCCTAATTTAGGGCAACCAGCGAAATCCTGTCAAAAGTTGACAAAAGGAAATAATTTTAATGATTTTTATTCTACAACCTTCAACTCTTTTACATGGCATAAATTTCGAATCTTGTGGGCCTACAAATATAATATGCTACATTACCTCAATATCTTTACATTTGTTTAGAATTTCTAAAGGCGCATCTGCTGCGAGGGACTTGAAGGCATCTAAAATTGGTCTGTAGCCGGTACAACGACAGATATTCCCATCCAAACTGTTTTCAACGTCCTCAACCGTGACAGCAGATTGAGATTGTTGCAAGCTTTAAAAAAATTACAAACAATTCCTAATTGCTTCATTGCCGTACCGGGAAAGCATAATTTTAGAATTGAATTTTGATTGTTTTTACTACCTGTACATACTCATCACCATCCCTGGAGTGCAAAAACCACATTGTGATCCACTGAATTCTACCAAGCGTTGTTGTATGTGATTTAATCCTGTTTTGACACTACCCACAGCCTCAATAGTGCAAATGGTCCATCCATCGCAAGAGAAAATAGGAACGACACACTGTGGTTTGACAAAAAATTAATTGCATGTATAATGCCATATTGTCAACAAAGGCGTATACATATAATATTGTCATGTAAAAAAATTATACTTCAGTGCAAAAGTCGATCAAACCATTAAGAAACATCAGACGTATTTTGTTGGCTAATGAACCTGCGATGTGAACGACTATTGAATGTGTCATTAAGGGTCTCAATTATTATATTGTTTCCCTATATACATAATGTATAATACGATTTACCAAATTTAGAATTAATAAAAAGGTAATGAGGATAATGATCATGATAATTTATTATACTCGGTTTTGACGTAATAACTACGAGCTGCGCATACATAGATACATAATGTATCTCTACTTAAAATGGAGTACATTGAATGTGGTAATATAATAAGAGAATATTCATGGAATGAATTAGTTTAGGTAGCTATATTATCGTAATTAAATAAATACTAACCTAATATAGTTCTACTATATTATACTGACGCATATCGTCGTCTTAATCATAAAAACCGACAACTCGATTTCAAATACCTTAAAAATGCGACAACTTGATTTCTTATATCATAAAAATCGACAACCTGATTTCTTATATCATAAAAATCGACAACCTGATTTCCTATATCGTAAACAGCGACAAATTGTTTCCCATCATCAGAGGAAATCAA
>JAQFYB010006017.1:0-12948 GCA_034694085.1 Pogonognathellus longicornis | reverse complement strand
AATAAAAATCCAACATCAGAACTGGAACTGACGTGAGTTCAGTTTCAGTTCTTTTCTCAAAACTCATTTAACAAACTTTCTACTAAAAGAAGATAACAAACTCACTTGGGGCAAATATTTAAACGCAAAACAAGCCCCTTAGTGACAATACACAATTTATAATGAGTATTCACAATTATTTAACAGTTAAACTCACCTGAATTAATGTGGCGAATGGATGCCTCTGTCTAATGGATTTATTCGGCGTTTGTATCCTAGCCCGCTCTTGTTAGGAGATGATTCTGGAGGTATAATATAATTGGACACACTAATATTGTGTAAAATAGAGGACAACAATGTTCATGGCTTTTCTATACAAGGGAAAAAGCAGACAGGAGATTCGCTTCATTGTCACAACTAATATCCACAAAAATGCATTTATTTTTTTCCATGTTCAAATTGTTTGACGTGACGTCATGTTAAAATTTAACGATGCACCCTAATGTTAAATTGATAATATTCTTTATAAATCCAAAAAGTATTACGTCTGACTACTAATACAACCACGTACCACTATATAATATACCGTTAGCATTTGAGCTACATATCATTTTTGACTTATACACATGAATTTTCACTTATTGTGTAATTATCTAGTGTATATGTTCCAAAACTCTGGGTGGGACCCGGAGCTGTATGCCTAGATACGCCATTGATTTTATTGGTGTTTTTATTCATAATTAAGTTTTGATTATTTAAAGGTTAGTAATCAACAGAGGATAAAAAGCTGCGAGTAATAATAATTATTTTGGATTACATAGATTTTGCATTTATTTTCTAAATTTTATATTTAAGGTGAGGAGCGACGACGCTTATACTTCTATAAAAGTTAATAAACTTTATTGAAATCCGAGTTTCCATAGCCCACAGCATTTACTTTTACCACAAATACTGATACTTAGTTGTTTTTAGCTATATTATGTTTTTCGCCAATATCAATGAATTCAGTTTCAATAAAATTGTATACCTCTACCGACTAATTAAACGATAAGAGCAGTGTTACAACGTTGTCGGATATCACTCTGTAAAAAATGAGAGTGCTGTTTCTAAGACACTCAAAAATATCATTCATTGCAAATGTTAAAGGTTTGAGTGTTTTTAACTCCCTGATTTGTAGTGGAGAGAGTGTGGGGCTATTTACCAAAGGAATTATTCCAAACTCCCCCGACCTTTTGTGCATAGTATTAGCTAACCACATCCCAAACCAAATTATGAACAGAATTAATATGACGGCGAAAACAAATATCATCAATAGCAATATATTGAGGCGAAGTCCCACACGAATGACAATAAACAAACTGAGAATGGCAACAAGCGACATTGTGAACAAAACACCGGGAAGAAGAAGACGACAGCAGGCAATGTTGAAGATGCTGAAATAAATCCTGATTATTCGATACATGTCCATGCCCCACTTTAGTCCTAAGTTTCTGGCGTTTTTGTTTGTGTAGGAGGAAATTGTAGTGTAATAATAGCTGAAAAAGGCAAACGTCAAAATTACAATAATTGCAAGTATTACAAATTTTATTTTTGTAATATGCAATTTTTTTAATCTCTAGTAGTTTATCAGGCTGCATAATGTTATGGTCAAATCTTATGAAAAATTCATCCATTTATTTCGTATCAAAAACTGGGTAGAATTTTAAAAAGTATTCTACAGATTTCATTTCGCATTGTTTTTTACTGTTTTAAAATAAAGTAGCAAGAATAGTAGCTACTGTGCTTGTGTTATTTCTATTTTAATCTTACAAAATTGTTGAGACCGATGTTTAATATAGGAAACGGTAATTATCGTTTTTAGGAATTTTTAAATTTATTCTTACCTAACTTTATACGACCAGCATACAATGGTAAATCCAAAAGTAAATAGAGTGAGCGAATAGAAAAGAGCATTATAAAAGGTTGTAATTAATATGGTGCAAGTCCAAATTCTGTAAGCCCGACGCAGGTTGGTGTAATGGCTTAGTCCCAAATGTTCAGTGATGAGTAGTTCCTCAAAATGCATTTCGTCAGGCAAAAGAAAAATAGCTGGGTAGGTTGAAAGAGCGGCAAGAAGAATGGACACTGACATTCCAATGGACATGACATTCACAAGCCACATCTGAAATTTTGGAATTCCCATTTGCCGACCTGAAATTTTGTATAGTATTTTAATTAGCAAATGAACCCAACCAGTTAATCAATGAAATCATGGTTCCGATTATTATGAAGGATATTTTACCAATTGTATTCTCCAAAAAGAAGTATTGGTTGACGAATGCCAACAATTCCTGTTCGTACATCATTGTATTGATTTGACATATAGCAACAATAGCGAAAGTGCTGCAATAGGCGAAATGTAAGGACCTTGCTTCTAGAGACACCTTACATTTGCTTATGGGGTTATTATAAGAGAGAATAAGCGACATAACCTCCAAAGATCGAAAAAATATACTAATAAATTTAATGACGCAGAATGGAATTCGTTGACGCCCCTTTACTTCAAAAAATTTTCTCGTTTTAATATTCCACTTGAAAGGTATTAAACGAAAACGACAGCCAAACCAGAAAATTTTATCCAAAACATAAAACGCAATTGTGGGCAACATTTTTGTCTACTTTTTTATTTTTATTTGTCCAACTGTTGGATTTGTTTTTACTAAACAACTTTTGCTTAATGATCGAGATGCCTTGCCCTACTACTGTACTACTACTATTGTATTGAGCTCAGGAATGCCTCTGTCAAGTTTCCAGGTTGGTAATAAAAAATATTTCTACTCTCTCTTGGCTACAATTTAAATAAAAGCAACATGTCATATGTTGATTCATGATTAAAAATTTAAGACCGTCAAGGCAGTGTAAGTTCCACTCAGGCAATTTTCTAATATTACTAAAAGGTGGACTACGGCTTAATAGTACAAATACACAACTTACATAAAGGTATAAAGTCAGTTTATCAAGTTGGTACCAAAGTATTGTCAAAGTATATTACCTTAGTTACAGTTTTAACAAACATGGAGACATCAAAGCTTCAAAATCAATCTGACAGGGCCGTAACTAGGCATCCGGGCTCCATACCCAGATTTTTTGAACATACACTTGATAATAAGACTATACCTACTAAACACTAATAAATGTGAGAATGAACGAAACAACGAAGATTTATGTTATAATAATGATATAGTAATAAAATAATTATATTTGATAATGTTTTAATGATATTCAACCATACTTATCAACTACTCAAACCTATCCGTAACACCCTAACTAGAGCTGCTTAAGCGTCCACTAAGCGCTCTTTTTGCGTCCCGTCCAGCTCAGAAAACCAAACTTACTAAAGTTGGCCGTTTGAAAGTTCACACCTCTTATCACCCGATCGCCCCGACGTGTGTGGTAAATCACACACGTGGATTACCACACCAAGTGGTTTACAGCTTTTCTCAGAGGCGGGCATGCTTGCCGATATTGAAGTACAGACCAGATCGATACCTGAAATTTGTAAATAATGGGTTTTCGAATACGCTAATTTTAGTAGTGCTGCTTACAGCGGGATAAAATTTCTTGTAGTGCGCTGTATGGTTATTGTGCGCAATGCAGCGCGGCAATATTGTGCCTCGGTGAAATAAATACAAAAGGTATACACTTTTCACAATTTTAGGGGTTTAAAAATACGACAATTTCATTGGTGATGCTAATTTTTTATTTCGCGCTTTCCTCTTTGCGCTAATAAATGCGCTAATGTTACGTCGTTTTGAAATAAATGCAAGGTATACACTTTTCACAATTTTAGGGGTTTAAAAATACGACAATTTCATTGGTAATGCTCATTTTTTATTTCGCGCTTTCTTCATTGCGCGAACAAATGCTCTAATATTATTAGCTCTAACCCTAACACCAAACTAATAATATGTCGATCTATAAATTACAAAGCAGCATTATATAAATTGTTATTTGATGGTACTTTGACTTTGAAAATTGAATAGAAGGAAACTTTTCTGTCTCCCAAAAACACCTAAACTTAGCAGAAGTAATGAAGTTGAAGAAATTTATCCAATCAGAGAGGGCAGTGCTAGATATCAATACTAGGGGTGCATTCAATGACACAAAATCTAAAACATTATTATTGAGTTACTGAATGCATGAATGGATAGCCGTATTCAGGGGTTTGGCAAACGGGCAATTGCCCTCCACTCAAAATCCGAAACAAAGATTATTATGTCCGGAAAGGAGCTGCTTAAATACATAAAGAGAGTTTGTTACTATAAAAATCTGAAATCTTTTCCTGTTGTGCTGGGATGTGATGCATTTTAGATTAATTTTGCAAAAATCAAGTCATTTTTACGCAATGCGCGATAACAAACACATTTCTTCATACCTTGTAAATATTGCGATTTTACCCTTCATGTAATGAAATCCCAGATACTGCAATGATTATTTCATTTGGTTGTGTTAAGAAAGTTTAACTAAGTGGTACAATGTATTAATTAATGAAATTTTAATAAAACAGTTCATTGCAAATGTATTTTAAATAAAAAATAACAATTCAAAGGATTCAAAGCCTTAGCTGGCAATGAGATAATGATGTTTAGGATTAATTTAATTAGCGTTTAGTTTCATTTAAACCTTTGATTACTTTTACAATAACTACAATTTTACCTGGGTCCACCCATTTTCATATCCTATAATTACGGCCCTGTTAACCTCACCATGTTGTACTATATTAAAATATCTACATGGGTATCATGGTTAAAAATTTAAGAGCGTCAAGGCAGTGTAAGTTCCACTCAGGTAATTTTCTAGTATTACTAAAGGGTGGACTGTGGCTTAATAGTTCAAGGCCTACACAACTTAACAAAAGCTACATGCAAGCAGTATAAGCATAACTTAACTGCACAAAGTCTATCAAACTGGCACCAAAGTATGTTTTCTTTGGCTACAGGTTTAACAAACATGCATGGAAAAAACAAAACTTCATAATCGATCTGCCTATGTTATGTATATAAAAATATCTACATCGGCATTAAAGTTAAAAAAGACCGTCAATACAATGGAAGTATGAAGTTCTACTCATGCAATATTATAATATTACTAAAGGGTTGGCTGTGTCCAAGAAATATCGAATAGTAACAGTAAGGTAGCTTGTATGGAGCTTTTTAAAATAATTTTTCGCTTTTTCATTTAGATCTAAAATAGATCCAATAGTAATAATAATAAATACCCACTCAACAATGAAAAATTGGATCTAATTTAAATCCAAATGAAAAAGCGAAAAATTATTTTTAAAAAGCTCCATACCAGGCTACCTTACTGTTACTATTCGATATATCTTGGGCTGTGCCTTGAAAGTTCAATCCTTATACAATTTATTATTATGCACATTACTTTTCTTTATATATTTTATTGTGAAGCCAATATCACGTTTTGACTTTAAGAGTTCCAATAATTTTACATATTTCTTAGAGATAGTGTTGAAACTTTAGGTATGTTTATAAAAGGTCAGTGCTATATATCAGTGGTGTAAAAATCAATGATACAAACAATAATACATTATTAGTTTTACTGATATAGCATTATAGCATGGTTGTCGTATATATATGTTATAATTTATAATCCCTTCTCGCTAAGCATCTAGAAAGAGGGATTTTATTACAATACCATTATACAAATTTTTAATTTTTTTTCTCTGTGTGCGGTTTAACTAATTTCTGCGCTATTATTTTTTAAGATAATAAATTCTATCAGTCCAGTAGCGTCAATGGTTCAAGTTGGTGCAAATGAACCAGACTTCGGAGGTGCAGGGGCCTCATCCAGAAAATAATAAACTTACAGACATTTTCAACCAGGCTATACCAAGAGGGAAAACAGATCAAATCTCTAAACGAGGTTCTTTTGCACCAAAATTTAAAGTTTGTTAGAAATTATTAAAGAACGTATTAAAGAACACTTTACTGGGTTTCTTAACATGTTTGTGATTTTTGCACTCCCCGAAAATCGATAGAGCTGTTAAAGTTATGCTTATCTCATCTTGCATTGTATTTAATCATTGAGAAATGCCTTTCTAACATAGGTACTCAAATGTTTGTGCTGTGACTATTTACTACAATTTTTTTACAGTTTCGTCAATGTGAAATACATTTGTACAAACTTTACTGAACATTTGTCTTAATTTTGTCGAGCTATACGAAATAATGATCATTTATAATCAAATGTTGTAAACTATTTAAAACACGACAATGGGCTTTTTAATGTGCTTTTTAACATGTAATAGTATTTCGCTATTATTATTATGATTTATATATCTATAAATCTTCAACATAAAAGCTTGATTAACACTCAATACCAAATTTAGACTTTTGAAGTTTCTCGAATTAAGTATGAGTAAGGTAATAAGAGTAGTAAGAAAAATAATAGTAAGTATATGTCGATATCGATAACCATAGCCTTAAAGTTTTCCATTTATTTCAATCCAACACATAAAGGTTTATGTACATAATTTTAACATACTTTATACAAATTAATAGTATAGATAGGTTTAGTAAAAATAAAAGTACCTGTTGTAAGCTTGGCTTGCGAGTTTCAAATATAAAAATATTTAAGTTTGTTCACTAGAAATAGAAGCAACCTCACAAACATTAAATATTTCTAAATGGTGTAAATCCGGAGTGGTAAACATGACTCATAAGTCATAACGCATGAACATGAAATGAAGTAGCCGGCATAATCTAATCAGTGGACATTAAGTATTATTTAAATTAAAGGTAGTATTAATGCGGTTTAAATTATATAAATAAATTCTTTGAGTTCACTTAAATATTGGTCCCATTATAAATATAGATTATACGTGAGATGAATGGGCTCATGAATAAAGTATATGCTTTAGCATATAGTATTTTTAATCTTTCTTGGATATTCTTAAAGGTCAAAATGAATCATCACTTCACTTGATAACATTCTCGTTTATCGATGCAGTAGTAATTATTGTCCAAACACTTATAAAAAGTCCATTGAGCGACAAACATCAATTTTGGTTCCATTCTAAATACTGTATTCTAAGAAGACAAAGTGAAACAAAAATGTGTTTCCGAATTTTGACTTATTTTTTGTCTATTTTTCTTTTTGTTGACAATGTGGCTTCGTATTGGAGTACAGTTCTTGATACAACAGAAGATATTTTTCGTTCTTGGACATTGACTGGAAATTATCTGTACATTCCTAAAGGAGATCATTTAGATATCGTAGCTAATAAATTACCCTCAGATTTTAATTTCAAAGCATTTCAATCCTCTTTGGGAATATGGACAATTTTTCTCGATGAAAGCTCAATTACATACAATGACCACAATAATGAAACCAAATTCTTGAATACTGCGTCGTTTAGTTTTCAATCATCTTCCCAATTATTGTCGTCAGTTTCAGTGAAACACAATATTCGCGGGAAAGGAGCCAAGATTTACATCAGGGCTGCAGAAAATCAAAAGCCATTGTACGAAATAGAAGCTGTGGCTGAAACGCCCTCCAATGACTGGGTGGAAGTAAATGTCCCTCTGGGGCTTAGTAGCAGGGTAATTTTATTTCTAATAATTAATAGTTTTGACAATTAATTCATAATAATCATAATGGATGAATTGGAACTTCTTGTTAAATGAAAATGCTATTGTACTTATTTATTTTTGTTTCCAACAGTTTTTCGTACAAGCAGAAGTGAATGAAACTGGAGATTGCGTTTTCATCGACCGGATAGAGGCTTTCTTTTTGGAAACCACAACCAGCACAAAACGTCCGAAGACCACAACTTCTCCACCAGTGCCCTTTGTTTCAAGTTCTCCTAACCTTAGTTCTCAAAGTCTTCATTATTTCTCATTTGTTTTAGCGATATTTGCGATATTTATTTTTTTGAAAATTGGTTAACAAGAATTTTGTCATTTTGGATATAATATATGTGTTTGTTTTATATAATACAAATTTTGGTAGGACCAGCTAGTACCTTTTGGCTATGTTATGATGAATAAAAATTGAATTGATGTATAAAACTGTGTGAGAATATATTACCATAAGCTATTATATTGATACATCCATTCAATGAAAGTTTTTATCCAGCTGTATCATTAAACCAGGCGCGTACCCAGGGAGGAGGAGCACCAAATGCACGTGCACCCCCCAGAATGCCCAAAAATTAGATTATTTTGCCAAAAAAATTGCGATCGCAGTTCTGATGCATTTTAAGTTGGTTTTTACCTAATTGATAAGCGCTATTATGGACTAAATTGTAGGTACCTAATATTCAAATTTTTTTCTCCCAATGTTTAATGGCATGATATACATCTAACACACATACAATACATGACTCACATAATATTGATCAGTTTAATGATATAGTACAGACACTTGTAAACACAGAAAGTGATGATTTAAAAGTAGTAATGTCAGTAACATTATTAGTTATGTTTTGGCTAAAATGTAATAAAAGTAAGTGGTGGTATCACAATAATTCACCGTCACAGTATATACGAATTATAATTATTATAAATATTATACTCACCGCATAAACTATCTATAATGGACTGAAATAGCATTCTACTAATAATGACTCCAAATATTATTTTCAAAGTCTCAATAAACAAACCAAATCACTTAGTGACTTTAGCATGCAGGTAATTTTTATAGATGATGTGATGAAAAAACTTTAAATTTATCTGTCGCATGGTTGTCTTTTGAATCTGTTATTTCCTTTAAAGTTTTAACTGAAAAGGATTTTCTTGTGGACGTATAACCTTTATCGGGTTTAAATATCAAAAGTAATACAGGTAGCAGAAACAATGAATGACAAACAGCGAAAACAATGACAAGAACTCCCACTTTGAAAAAAACCTCATAAATGTACGACTGAGCAAAAAGCAATGCTCCAATTCCAATAATTGTAGAAATGGCACCTTGGACAACGGGCACTCCTAAACAGTACATGGCATCACACATTTTGTCTTCCGTGGTGTCTGCTTCTGAAGAAATAAAGGCATAGCTGATGTGTGCAGAAAAGTCAACAGAAAAACCAATGCACATTATTACACACAAAACCGAAATTAAATCCAAACTCACCCCCCACAAACTCATAAACCCCAAAACACCAATTTCAATGGACACAATCGAAAACAGAACACTAAGGGAACAAACTACATTGGGAATCAACAACATCGTAATACACATTACAATCGCTGAAGCTATGGCGACTAGTTTTTTAGTGATGTCACCAATTACAATCATTTGGTCAGTAATATGAAACCATGGAAAATAAATGCTCACATTTAACCCATTCTCTTTTGCTTTTGCGCAGACTTCTCTCAATTTTACAACCAAATCCGTCTCCAGATGAATATCCATAATGTTCTGACTTTGGATTATGTAGCGAGTGGCCAGAATTTTGGTTTTGTTCTCATTGAATAAAATATCCGAAGAAATTGGAACCGTTTCGCTCAAAAATTCTTCACGTAGTATACGAATGAAATCTTGTTCGGTTGAGACCGTGAAGTTATAATATTCTCCGTATGTGTCCAGAAAACCAGAAAAGTCCTTAAGCCAATTTTCTGACCATTTTTCTGTAATTTGATCAATGTTGTAGAACCCTTGTAACAGATCTGAAATTTTATTTTGTGTTTCATTTCTAGAATAGTCCAGCGGTGTATCCACCACAACCTGTAAATAAATAACGCCCCAATAAATTATACAACATCTCAGGAACTCCAAAATATTTTAAAAAATCACTCACTTGTATTCTGTGAGCTAATCCCCGAAAATATTTTCGTGTAGCTGCAATGAAGTCTGAAACAAAAGAATCATAGCGGACAGTCCTTTCAAGACGCAATCCCACCTCCATTTTTGTAATGCCCCAAACGGATACTCCAATGTAGAGAACAAATGTGAGCAGCACAATGATTTTCACACCAGGGTGAAAAAGAAAATTTGGAAAAGGTTTACGAAAAAATGTCATCGCAATATTTTCAGTCTTATAATTTTCATCCAAAGGATTTTCTTTGTCAATTCCTCCAGTGAATAACAGTTGCTTCCATTTTGGAACATTCTCTGTATCACAGAATTATAAATAAAATCAACTTTTATGTTTATGCATAAATTATATTTTAGATGTGTCGCAATAAGAAAGCTCTGATTTTAAATCACACAATTTTGCCCCTTCACAAATCTACGACTATCTTGACTGAAATTGCTGTACATGTGAATAACAAAGTTTGAAGAAATAGTAAAATTAAAATATGATTCGCTTGTAGCTTAACTTCACTAAAAAAGTATTAAACCGTGATAACAATTAAAACAACTGATTTTTAGTTACAATTTTGGGTGGAGTCAAAGTTATGCAGTTTTGGCAAAAGTGTCAGTGCTCTCGAGGAGAGCTCTCTTATCTGGAGACCGACTTTTCAAAGAATTAAAATATTTAAGCTCAATGCATACTCAAAAACTATCATGTCCACAATGAATAGAGACATTTCAAAGTCAGTCTATTTATTATTTTAAATTATACCGTGACTATTTATTTCACTGACGACATAATTTTTTTCACTATCTGAAAATTAGTTAATTTTACCCACCAGCTTTAGATTTTGGTATTGCCTCCATCCACCAGAACACAGCGTGTTTATTTTCCGCTTCATGGTAGCCACTGATGGCCATAAATCCGCCAAAGAAACACAACTGGTAAATGTAAATGAAGAGAATGCAGGTTCCGGCGTAATAGGAGAATATTTGAACGATGGGAATGGTTGTGAGTGCGCCAATGTAAAGAGACATCATATCAGTCAATGTTGTAATTGTGACGGACACTGCAGCATCTGAATAACATTCTGCAAGACGTTTGGGAATAGGATCATTAGACGAAGTTCGTCTCCAAGAAGCGATCATTACAAACGAGTCATCAATACCAATCCCTACAAGAATTACAAACATTGAACACGATTTAAAATAAATTAAAAATTGTAATTACATATGGGCTTAATTTTAAGTCGCCCAATTTTTTAATGAAATCTGGCCAATTTTTTGAAAGAACAGCAGGGTTTTGAAATTTGCATAATCCGAAATAATTTGAGGCCCAATGTTTGTTTGATTGTGCCCAAGTATTTATGAAATATAATATTGATTGTATATAAAGATATTAATTACATAAGGAATAATTGATTTTTGGTTTGTTTACTGACCTAACATAAGAAATGGAATGGCAAGGTTGATCCCTACAAAGGGAACTCCAATATAGCAGAGTAGTCCACCCCCAGTAAGAGTTCCTAAAAGTGGAGAAATTGAGCCTGCGATGCCTAGCCATGGTTTGGATTTGACCCAATCTTTCATAATGGAAGTAATTACCGCAAAAGCTCCCATCAAAAATAATGTAACTGTAAAATGCGGAATGACAGCAAATAGTCCATTGTCCACTTCAGTTCCCAAAGCTTCAAGAACCATTACTCGGACTTTAGTCACATTCCAGTGCGATTCATACTCTCTTGCAGCCTCCATCACAGCATTTTCCCACACTTTGCCTCTGAAAAATATAAGCAACCATACTTCATACTATATTTATTTATTTCGCACAATGTATTTTGTATAATTTTAAATCCATTTAAAATACTATAAATACTTTACTAGGTATAAATTTAAAATAATAGTTTTATTAAAAATGTTTTTAAAAATATTCTAAGCTCTCTTAATAGATATTTATTTAAAAAATACAAATTTCAATCAAAATCATTTCTATTTAATTTGATTAAAACTTAAATTGATTTGATTAAAAGAACAATCTAGTTTAGTTTATTCAGATTGCAAGGTAATTTTTCAAACTATCTCCAGTAATGTAGTATTTATTACTAGTTTTTAAATGTATTTTTCATTACCAGATTTTTTGTGAAAACGAGCAACAACAAGATTTTATAAAGTTAACATTTTTAGGCGATTGTAAGTCTCTTGCCTTTCATTTTCTTCTGGAGAGTCCACAGCAATTACATAGTGCAGCAAAACTGCTTTTGTTCCTTTCACGTAAGCCCCATCGTTTGTGAGCTCCGTATCTCCAAAATACAAAGGTAGTACATGTCCATTTAATGTTTCAAGATTAATTGCGATAGGATAGTTCATTTTGGATGAACCATTTTCAATGTGAACAATTTCGTCTGTGAGGTCCAAGAATTCATTTTCGAAACAAGTTCCGAACCAGTTTGCACATAAAGAAGTGTAATTGAAATCCTCATTATTCCATGTAATTGTCAAGTTGTGTATCAGACTGTCCAGTGTTAAAATTTCATTCCAAGCTTCAGTAGTTAGCACTGAAGAATCGGGCTCTTCATTTTTAGTCGTAACCATCACTCTGAACCACAAAAAGGAATTGTCAATGTTGACCCAAAATTAAAAAAGTTGTATGTATGTATGTATGTATGTATGTGTGATTTATTCAAGTGTCAAAATTGTATCAGTACAATAATATAACAATATTGTAAAGCTTTGCACAATTTACGCCTTGTAACTTTGAATTATAAAACTTGCATAATGTCAAATTAAATTTTGTTCAACATATTCTGTCGTAATTAAAAATTGATAATATTTGCAATGTTAAAACCGTTATTATACCAACTAATTTCTATGACTGCTTACTACTTTGACCTTAGATTTACTACCTTACAAAATGTAAGACATTATCGTTGGTGAAATATTTTATTTTATATGTTGTTTCACTGACTAAGTATAGTCAACTTTCTGAAAAATTTAACTTTTTTAGTAAAAGTGTATTTTCGTCTTTTTTAAAATACTAAAATTTCATAAAAACTTGAAATTATTTGAATATTGCAGTGTGCTATAGTTGTTGTCCAGTTCAGGGGCGTATCCAGGTCAGACATTTGGGGGGGGGCTTGACCAAACCTTTCTTTATATTCGTAAATTTTTCGCGCG
>JAQFYB010006016.1:0-12950 GCA_034694085.1 Pogonognathellus longicornis | reverse complement strand
TGACTGAGGCCGATAGCTGATTTCTAACCAAAACCTAACTAACGTCTGCTCTTCTTATGTAGTATATTGTTCAATGAATACAGTGTAAACTCATCCCACTATATAACAAAAATGATATTATTTATTGAATACCTTTGCAAAAAATTTATTTTGTAGCGGTAGAATCTTACCAGTATATTCAATGTGTCTCCCAAATAGGGTGGATATCTTACCTATGTTTTGAGAGAGGTCATTATTATTTTCATAATTCCTCATTTCCAGAGAGTGGCAGGAGTGAGGTTTCTCATATCTTTTTTACAGTTTGAATTTTTAGAAAGTTTAATTTCTCAAATTGATCAAATGATGCGATCGTACAGACAGACTGGGTTCATAAGATCTCGTGAGCCGTAAAAAAACGTTGCAGAGGGTTATTTTTTAAAATATAGGATAAGGAATCAATGCATTGTAAACTACATTGCAGAATCTAATATAGGGGTGATATGTTATAGCTATATGCATCTAATCTGACATGTGATGGCTATAAAATATTGTTATCTATATTATGCAAGCCGTGCAGAAAATTAAAAATGTGTGTTCTTGAGTTTGTTGATATGATTCAATGCATTTGCATATCCACTTCCTTACATGCCTGCACAGTCTGCTTATTATAATAATAGCATATTATGTATTATACTACACTATAAAAGCAATTTTTTAATGACCTACTATTCTGATGAAATGCAGTATACATTTAAAAGTTAGCATGTGGTTGATTTTAATACTTTTTTAAATTAATCATATCACTATGTCGTCTTGTTCAAGGTTAGTTTTTCGGTGAACACATGCACTCACAGTAATAGCTCAGAATAATTTGCAAATAATATTTGTAAGGATATTCTGAAATAATATTGTATGATTGCAATGTAATCGGTATTAATGGAACGAAAATGACAAAATGACATTGAATAAATCAAAATGAGGAAGAATTAATTATAAAGTGGTGTTACATACAACGATATACTTGCAGTTCAAAGTTGCTTACAGCTTAAGGTACCTGTTGATACTTTATACCATATATCAAAACTAATGGGAATCAAAAATTTCCTCATTTAAAAGATTAAAGTCCAGCAAAATTATTTTCTTATATAGAAATAACGATAGAAATGTTAATGTCGCGTATTTACTAAAATTGCAATTAAAGATCATTATTATGTCCATTTTAATATACCTAGTTTGACAGTTTGAGTATATTTACAATACTTTGAACTTAAAACCCTTAAAGATCAATAGGTCAATTGTCGGCATTGGCGTCACAACACGTCGTTTTATATGGTATTTCATCATGTGCACTTGGTTTTTCGAAAAAATTAATTTTTCTTAGTAAAATTGCAGTTTCAAAATTTAAAACATTTTTTAAAATTCTAAAATTTTATAAAAAACCCGACTTTTTGACAGTGTAGTACACATCTCTGTGCATTTTCTAAAATTAGTCCCGTCGATTTTGGTGTAAATTTGAATTTTTTGCAACGTCCCCCGCAAAAAAACAAAACCAAACCTGCCCCCAAAGGGTGTACATGGAGCAAGGTGCTTGTATTTTTCTGTAACTTAGTTCCAGATAACCTACAAGATCAATAATTTTATTTAGTTTTAAAATACTCTTTTCGCGATTTTACAGGTCCATTAAACTAAGACTCAATTAAATGTGAACATACAGCTATCAGCTTTAGCAGTACAAGTACAACCTACCTAAGCCCATTTCATTCATGCTTTGAAATATTAAACGGTTTTTAAAACAAAAATAGATATATGAATGCATCTAAATTAGAAAGTTTATTTGATGGCTGAAAGGAAACAAAAGTCCACACTGGAAGTCCACTCTAAAATACATCAAATTATGCCAAAATATTACTTTAAGATGACAATGCAAAACATTTGCGAATACTGACGAAAAAATATTATCAATTTTATAAGCTATAAATGCAGCATTTATGCTGCTGGTATTATCCAAGAATAAGGCCACATTTTCTCTTCGTTCCTAGGAAGGGTATCCAAAGTTTTGCAAAGCTGAATGCACAATAAAAAAATTAGGTACTCAACTTTTTTCAGATGACGCTTTATATCGAATTAATAAAAATAAAGCCTACCTTTGTAATAAGTTTTATTTTCCATTATAGCTTCAAAAAACGAGATGTCTTCTGCCTCCTCATAGGTTAAGTTGCCTCCTAAAAAGGTGGGACGAATACTTTCATTTAGATGACCGTTAAGAGCTTCCGGTCCCGAAGAGCTTAAGCGAATCTTCAAAAGAACATTTTGGTAATTAAATTGTTCCATTGTGATTGCTTCAAAAATTATAAAATTTTAGTTAATCTAGTCATAGCTTAAAGACGTTTATCGATCAATGAACATATTTACATCAATATTATTTAAACCATATTATAATGTTTAAATAATTTTTGAAATATTTTTCGTTAAAAAGTGCTCACCCGACTTCGTAATTTAGAATTCAAAAAATATTTTACTACAGAGTATACTGCTGTAAATAAATACGGAATGTTGATTCCTATTATGATGAAGAAAAGAAAAAGACAAGTTTTAAATTCATATGCATAAATCACCATGCCATGAAATAATTAATGAGTGCAGTGAATAAGCTAAAGTAGCACCAAAAATTCCTTTAATTTTTGCTGGAAACGCTCCCTGTAGTTGAATAAAAAAATAGTTAAAAAAGTTGTTACATATTGCTCTGTCATTTTTGAATTGAATGAATGTAATTAATGTAATAAAACTTCAGAATTCTACATTACTGACCTGAAAAACTGTAATTAGCTTTTTTAGCTGACGTAAAGAGCATTCTTTGACGACCGCTTTGGCATGGCTCACGGTAAGGTCTGTTGCATCCAGAATTAAAATAATTCCTTTTTTCTGAGTTTCAGTTAATGAAGTGACTTCTTCAAGTACTAGATATAGAGCAGTTCCTATTTCGTCGAAAGTCAATACCTGTGGGTTCCACTTGTCTTCCCAAATTAAAAAATTATTAATATCTTGTGGATGCATCGTTGCTTATAATTAGGTAATTTTATTACCCTTCTAGGCTAAGACTGTAACTCATACATCTACGCAACTGATTATATTATAATTCAACTTTATGAATAAAGGTTTGTTTGTTTCCTTTTCTTAATTGTTAAGGTTGAGTGTACACCTTCCATATTGGAAATATTCTAAGTGCCCCATTCTTACTGTGTTTTAACATACCATTTTCTATGATTTTACACTGTCTCATAATATCCCATGCATTTGAGCCTAAAATTATTTGTGCGACGAGAACTCAATTTTGAAAAAGATTCAAAAATTGTGTAAAGGCTCATACAAAAGAGGAGAAAATTATGAAGGGCGCTTATATGCATTTTATGTAATTATTGTCTTGCGTTTGGGTCTAAAAAATCGTTTTCTACAACATCTGTGTATTTCTCCACTTTTTGGAATTTGAAATTACTGCTTTTAAAATTTAAAAAAATGTTAACTTTCGAATACAAGAGCCCAAGATTGAATCCTTGCCTTTCAGAATATGACAACATTTTGCATACAATTTGCGCTGCTAAACCCCAGTTAGCGCAAATTCAAGTGTATACGCAACCCTAATCTTCACTCGTTCACTCTCTCCATGTCTCCATTATACGAATAGTCTCAATTGATGTGTGCGGTTTTGTTAGCTGAGTGAATAATATTATGACCTCTGTAGTTAATAATAATTATAATTCTTGTAAATGGGAATTTACTATAATTTAGTAAATGAGATTTTATACAATTGAATTTTTTAGTATTTCACTATGCAATCTTACCCAGTACTTATATTAGTTGAGACTTCTATGTATATTATAAATATTTTCAGATTGACTTACTAACACTGAAGCAGATAATTTGTCTTCCTTTTTCGTCACGGTGTTTAAAAACTAAAGCCATTTTTGTATCGTACACTTCTCCGCGTGTGTTGTAAGGAATGGACATTAATTCTACATTTTGAAGTCTGAAGTAAAAATACTTGTCCACCTGTTGAAAAAAGAAAGGTAGAGAACACAATACTCACAATGGTCAAATTAATGTGCATGTATTAAATAAGTAAACTTAAATACGTACGACTTTAACGGCAGCCTCAACGTTATAATTCTTGTTTCTCAAAAATCGTATGAGGAAAGTGTCATTCATAGGACATTTCAAGTTTTCAACGTCTACAGAAAAAAAAATCGCTGTTACAATTCATAATCGTTTTTATAGTAAATTTTTTGACGAGGGTAGAAGTAATATTATATTGGTAAAAACAACTTTTCAAAGCAGTGCGAAATTGTTTTAAAAGTTGATGTTCAAATTCTTCAATTTCCACATTAAATTTTCGGCCTCCAATATCTGGGAACTGCTCATACCCAATTTTAAATTCCCCCATAATTATTTTCAAATTTTGTCGCAACTGTTTTTTCCTGATTCTTTGTATTGTCCTGTAATAAATGATATGAGCGTACAAAATAATCAGGTGTGGGAACAGTAATGTTGTCAAACTTTATTATAAATTATAATATTCTTGTGTGTAAATATTTTCCAATGAAAACAATCGTCGAACTGAATTCAAACTTAAAAGCTTGAACAAATGCATAACAAGATTAAGATACTGATAAGATAGAGAAACTCATGTTAAGCAGTATGATAAGAACTAACGAGTGAATCATACTAATACCATCAGAGTACTCTCACTTATTTTCAGTGCATTTTAAGATTTTAATCATTACACTAAAGAATGTTCGTTCTTCGGCCATATTAAAAGTCATAATGATTGAATTCTAATAATTTAATAATCTAGCAACGCAAGATTTAAGAAGATATTTGGAGTAATAAGTCGAAATTACCGCTAATGCAAATCAAAAATTATTCATGCATAAATTAAAACATTTAGGTATCCAAATAAAAGAAAGCTAAATTTCATTTCTTCAGGTAATGTTTTGATTTCGAAGACGCTTATGACACGCCATAAAGATGGACAGACCGGGTCTATAAGAACTCCTATTGTGTGATAAAGTAAATTCTTACAACTACCAAGTAGGCAATTATTGAATAAATATTTATGAATAACAGTATAATATTTGGTACTTACGCAATAGTATTATAGATGCATGAATCATGTGTGTAATAAAATTGTGCATTGCATAATATTAATATTGCTCTTCCAGAAAAGTTATTTTCTAGAGTGTTTAAAGTTGTTATGTATTGTGTGTACACTGCTTCATGTAATTTCTTGCACTTTATTTATAGCAAAAAATATACTATTCGTATTATACGCTGTAAATGTTCCTTGCATTATAATATGATCAATACAAGCCGATGAAAATGTAGATATTTCCCAATAATATGTGTGTGTGTGTGTTGTGTATTTACGTTTAAGAATTTATGAACCATATAAATAGCATCCAAACAGAAATGTAATGAATTTGCCACAAAGGCAAAAAATTTATAATTCAGGGTTGATTCAACACAGGTGTGCTGTACATTTCACGATTATGCTTTACACGCAAAGACTGCAAATTTTTTAATTTTTCAAATTATTGTGCTCACAGGTAAAATAAACTAATATTTTTATAATGAATTATTAATTTCATATATAATAAGTGCCTATACATACCTGCATACGTGTAAAACTAAAATATTAACCCATAATGCTATTTTTGACTATTTTACTTTGTTTTTTCATCTGTTTTATTTACCACTTGCTTTTTGGTGGTATGAAATGAAATTAGAAATAATTTCTGTTACATGTGTGCATATAACTCTGTGAAGCAACACAGATTGCCGATTGGGGTCACACTGTAAATATTGGGTTTGCTGTATAATGTAAATGTCTGTATTTTGTACAGAGTAAATAAAATATGTTCAAAATACTCTAATCAAGGAAAAATGAAATCCAAAGAAAGTTTTGTTGCTATTTGTGTTAATAAATTTGTAAAGCACGCAAATTGAATTTTTTGATTTTTTTCGAGTTCAGCACACAAAACTACCTGAAAACTAATTTTGTTGTAAGTTTTATTAATATTATGACTTGGGGTAATTGCCCCTTGACCCCCCTGGCTACGCCAGTGCTACTACATACTATACTACCATATACTATAGTACTAGATACCATACTGTATATATAATGTAGTAGTATAGTTCGTAGCTCGGTATATATAATGTCTAAAAATTAATCCGCATGACGTACATAATATCATGCTGTATAAGCAAATCACATTACAGGAAACGCAAGCCATAAATAAAATAATAATATCGTTTCATAAAGTAAAATGAAATGTGCCGACCAATTTCAAAAAGACGTTGAGACTACTGATATAAGGGCACATTTGGTTACTAAATTCGTTTTACTGTAGGTACTTTGATTGTCATAGTCATAGCATATTTATATATCAAGTAGTTTGTATTAAATGAACTACGGATAGTTTGTAGCAGATGAATATCTCATTCATCAGTACACATACCGTCTGGTCACCATCAGAATAATGAGCATTGAATTTTTTATTTTTGCAATAATTAAGTATTTTAAACTAACACAGCCCAATCGGACGTGTAGAGTTCTTTGTTTGGACAAGTATGGACTTTGGTTTTGCATGCACAGCGCTTTTGAAGGAGCTATAGCTTGTGCGAATTTAGTTATAGCAATACATAAGAAAGGGGTATGAAAGTACTTCAACTCTATGCTTTTGCTTTTGCAATTATATTGTAAGTAAGAACGGCTACTCCAGATGATTATTTTATTCTCGCCAGAGTCGAAGTCATGTCACGTCTGTAGAATTCTTGGATTTGTCCATGGCTCACATGACTGTTGATTAGTCATTAATCCTTACGTTCTGTAATTTGCGTATTGTGCACATCTTATTACTCTTAATGCTGTAACCACATTTACAAGGCGCAATGAATTAATGTATATTTGTGTACATATTCGTGAGTCTAGTAGAAATGCTAAAGGCATATAAAACGTTTGTGTAACATATTATGCAGCAAGCAGATCACTTTTCAGATTTATCTTGGGGATCCGGACATAATATTATTGTCATTCAAAGGAATCAAGTGTCCTTTGTGCAGATTGCAGAATACAAACATGCAAAAGTTTTACTACTTACCACATAATTAAATTATGTAGTTCAAGAGAAAACGCGGATAAAGTTCCGAGATTAAACCATTTATTTTTTGGCAATATCCCTCATCCCTGTATACTAAGCAGATTTTATCTTTTTAATATTATCGAAAAATATCCACAAACTTTAATTTAGCTTTCCCAAACGTTGTCATTGTATACTGCATATAAATCAGTGTTAATAATTCAATATGAATTTCATATGCCTTTTAGTGGCGAGTTGCCTGGTGGCAAAAAGTTTTTGTTGCAATGAATTAGGGTGTTTTACGGGCAAAAAAATCCCCTCAGAGGAAGACAGAATTTATGTTAACAATTTTAATGCAAAATTGTGGAAAAACTACGCGAACAAAGTAAAAATCAACAAAGAAGATAACTATAAATTCTTTATGGATACAATTGATGATAATGAAGTATACGAATATGATCCATTGGTAAGTTTTTTTCTCGAATTATATATCAATAATTGTTATAACTCTTAATCTTTATTAAATGAGTTGACGCATAGTTTGACCTACAATATTGATATAACAAAAAAAATCTGCTGCAACAGCAATGCAACTTTAAATTCATTATTCCTTCAAATGCGTCTACTATGATTAGTAAGTGTGAGAATTTCTAGAGTGAATAATTTTTTTTATTTTTTTAGAGATCCAAAGTCATAGTTCGAGTATCAACCAATGAAAGCACTGACATGAATTACCCAGTTCTATTTACCATTGTGCAAAACCGGGGTGAAGTGGTATCTTTTCTAATTCCCTTTACACTGGGAGACCGTAAAAATGGCCGCAAAAATTCGTGAGATTTTATTTTTTAATCTTAATAATTTTATTCGAGGTTACCAAAATAGCTTGAGTAGAATAAAAAAAAATTAAAAAAGATTTTTATCTACTGTCAATTTTTTTATTGAAAACTTTTGACAAAATGTTCAAGTTGTATAACAGGCAAATTGATAATGAACATTTTGTCACTTTCAAATCAAAGTATGTATCACTTCTAATAATTGAAGGCCGTGTTATTAGTATGGAGTACAAATTGACGGTGCTACTTTGATTTGAAAGTGACAAAATGTTCATTATCAATTTGCCTGTTAAACTTAGCAGGAAAACATAAATTTTTATTAATTCATATTGTACATAATGAAAATGTAAATAACTTCCGGGAATCATATTATATGGGTGCATACTTATGAGACTAAAACTAAATTTAGGATCTTAATTTTCCTAATTTGTAATGAATGTTATATCTAGAGTAGCTTTAAAACATTAGAGGGTATAGTTGATTAGTAATTCTTTAACAAGCTTTTAAAATGTTTATTTATGCACTAAATTTTTTTAAATTGTGTGCTGTTATATTTATTTGGTTGTTAGAGATAAAAGAGCTCTGTGTATCTCTAAAGATGTGGGCAATGGCAGGGTTGGAAACACCATCCAAATCAGAGTCTCAACTCAAAGTCCGGCAGAAGTGCACTACAATTTGAATGTGTTTAAGGATTTTATGCGTCTTGAGTACGATCTTTTATACATACAACCTATTATTTGAATTGATGTATTGTATTTTTTAAATAATAGCATCGTGACCTACTTTTGTTTAGATTGAATACTAAAGTCATTGCAACAATTAGCGTCGGACAGCCAGAATACTTTTACTTTGCTTATGAAGACACTGGAACGGAAAATTTGATAATAAAAGTAACAACTGAACAAAGGATCTGTACCATATTTGGAATTCAAGAGCCAAACGTGATTTTAAAATATTTTATTTTATGTAACAATAATATACTAGTATAATGCGTTTATGCCATACATGCCATAACTTTACATCTAAGAAATGTTGAGTTCTCTAAATTAATTTAATTTTAGTGAATTAGCAGTCATGTTTGTTTATTCACAGTGCCCAGTATTTGTCGAAGAGCATAATGTTCGCTTTGGAGGAAGATGGCAAACTTTATTCACTAGAGGCGCTATGTCTATTAAGGTATTTTTGTGTTGGAGTTTTTAAGTAGCATATTGTTTAATGTAGCTTGTAATTTTTATTTTGTTATTCCAGAGAGACTTGTACAAAAATGGATTTTTCATCAAATTCATTATGGCGAAACATGATTCAACATGCGACGACAATGTCGTAAATACGGTTTTAAAGGAAGACAACACAGATAAATTCAACAAAATCACAATTGTTGTTGAACAGAGCAAATTTGAAGCTCAAGGAAGTCTATATAAGACATTGGCTATATTTGCTCCTTCTGCATCGTGCGTCTTTGTTGTGTTATTTTTTGGATATTTGTATCTCCGAGGATTTGAGCAATCAATGTAATTTAGCAACAGAAATATCAGTTACCTAAATTAAATTAATAACAATAGACAATAGAATCAAAGTGATTTCTGTAGCAAATGAAATCATGATTTACATGGTAGATTTGGGCTCTGCTGATTTTGAAAGATGACAGGAAAATGACAGGGAAATGTTGTCTACTTTAATCTAAGGAGTAAAATGGTGAAGTTCAACTGGTCAGGTCCGAACATAGAGGTCATGGAGGTCAATTACCTTATGACCCCACAAGTGTATCCCACTATTTTACTCTTTAGGCAAAAGTAAACAACATTTCCCTCTGTCATTTTCTTCTACAACCCCTCCTTGGGGGTCAAATCGTGGGTGTTTCATTTTTAGCACTCAAATACATGGGTTTTCGTGACAATTTGACTGCCTCCAGCGGCCAAACCAAAGACCCTACTCATCCGAGTTCCTTGAATCATGCTCTACAACAAATAAAAAATTCAGAAAAATCAGCAGAGCCCAAATCTACTATATAAAAATCTGTTATGTATGTATCTCCTTTTAATTAAAATTTGAAATGTGGCACAGCGAAAACAAAATTACAAATCTTCGGGAACTTGGGAGTAAGGAAGTGAACATTTCAGAAATTGCTGAAGAAACTACTGTTGACCATTTCAAGGATCATATAGCTCCGAATGTTTCCACGAGGTATTTCCCGAAAATGATGATTTCCATGGGCATCTTGTTTGCCATTCCAGTGTTCAGCCTTACAAGTTATGACGCTGCGGTAATCCATCTGAGACAATTCATGTTTATTTTTCAATTAAAATTATTTTCTTTTAAAATATATAGATACGATCGGTAATTAAATATTATTGTTTTCTGGCATTAGTAAATTGTGTAAGTCTATAGTATGAAGCAACATACCTCGTACCTCGTATATTTATATAAAACGAATTGACTATTTTGCAGGTTATGTCTGATACGGGCAACCTGGACAGTTGCTACTATAATGATCTGTGTTCAAATCCATACGAAGTATTTTCCTTTACCATCAAGGATTTCAATCACATTGTGTCCAATTTTCCCTACTGTTTTCTAGGAATTGGTTTTGTAGTCATTGCATGGAGAAAAAGCATCCTCTGTTTTGAACGTAATAGTCACATAATTTTTTTCTCGAGTTATTTCGGTTTTAATCGTTTTTAAAATTTTTTCAGATTATAAAGACAATGAGTCAAACGGGATTCAAATTCACTTTGGATTATACTATGCAATGGGTGTTTCACTCATCATGGAAGGTCTCATGAGCGCAGCTTATCATTTGTGTCCAAACAAGGCTAATTTCCCATACGGTAAGCATTTTTCTTTGATGTAGGTATCGTCTCGTCACATACACACCTATACATATATTATACATACGCTACATAATAAAATAATATGTATTAAAAGCACAAGTGCAAAGTGAAATAAAAACTTTTGTATGCTATTATTTTATAGACACATGTTATATGTACATGATGTGCGTGCTTTGTATATTGAAGTTGTATGAAAATAGACATCCAAAACATATGGGACCGTAAGCATAATAATAAACTCAATATATTTATATAACTAATCCATGTTTAAAAATTCTTTAGATTTTTTAACTTTTGTTAGGATATCCCTATTTTAATTTTGTAATTTTTTTTCCAGAAATATGACATTCGTGGTCTTGGCGAGTTTTACATTAGTTGCAGCTCTTGGATTCATTTTAGAAAATTACTTCGGCTTTTATTGGCTTTTGAGCTTCAAACTTATTTTGGTTGCTATTCATATTGTCGTCGTTGTTTATTTCTCAATATATACACTGTACTTAGGAAACGTTATTTGGAGGTCTTTTAGAGGTAAATTGAATGAAAATATTTTTTTAATAAATGGAAATTAAAATTATTTACGTAAAATTTAATAATTTGCAACTGTGAACTTGATTACTTTTCAGGCGATAATGTTGATCAGAAACTCCTAAGTCGAAAGGACTTCATGCCCCAATGTGGTTCTATGTATAGAGTTACTCTTCCAATAAATCAAATCCGTCATCGCTACTTTTTAATCGGCTTTTACATCGTTGTCAGCATTGGTGTTTGGATTCATGTCTTTTCTGACAACCTCGCACACATTATACTAACACTTTTAATTTCCAATTTGGGAGTTTATTTTAGCTACTACTTTTTCATGAAGGTACAATAATTAGTACAAGTAATACAGGTAATATTTGTATCTCTATTTTTAGGGGTACTCGAAATATTTTTTCCTATCCATTTTTGTTCTTTTTGTTGCTTATTAATTGCTAAAATTCAACTGCTACAGTTTTACCAATATTAAATATGTGAAAGAGGAATGTTCACTATTTTTTTATTCTTTTTTATTCTTCTTTGAAAGAGGAAAAAATATTTCGTAGAATATTGTTCTATTTATGATATGAATATAGAAAAATTAAGTAAGCACTAAAAAGTAAAATTCGCTGTTGTATAATTATTTGTGACTTTTCCTCTTTCTAATAACATTATCAAATTGATGTTTCATTTTTCAGTGTTGGCAAAAAGAATTAAGTCACTGGGAAGCAAGAGTTATTTGGCCATTGGTCTATTTAGCTCTATCCGTCGTTTTTGGGGTTTCTGCCATGTGGTTTTTTACCATTGACCGCACAGAGTGGAAGAAAACTGCTGCAGAGTCTCGTGAAGAGAATGGGGATTGTATTTTGATGAACTTCTATGATGAACATGACCTATGGCACCTTCTCTCTGGTTTGTCAATTTTCTTCCTTTTCATGGTAAGTACAATTGTCTTCCGATTGCTATTAATGTGCAATGGACTTTACTTTATTTTAATGTCATTATAGAGAATCTATTTTATAAATTCATTCATTTTCAGACTTTGCTGAGTCTTGATGATGCATTACTTAAAAATCCAAAAACAAAAATACTACTGTTTTAAATACCAGCGGAATAAAAACACATAATTGCTTATGACCTTAGTATAAATGGTATAATGTAACGAATATTGATTGCTTAATGTTATTTAATATAAAATGTAATTTACCAAATGTAGTGGTGGTTGGGATTAAAATGAGATTATGTTTAAGTTCTGTTCTGTTTTCAGAACTTGTTCATGTGAGTCTATAGTTGATTAAAATGGACAGTAATGGTGTTTTAATTTAGATCAATCACTTAATTTTAATTTTATTAATATAGCTATTAAATACTTTTTTTTGCATATTTGTACACTTTTGGAATTAATATTTTAAACTTAATAAAAAATTGGAAAAAGTAATTTCAAATTGATTTTAATAGAATTAGTGTGCAAAATTTTCTTCAAAACCTTTACACTTTGACCATGACAACATTGTTAGCCCCATAAGATTGCATAATGATCATACGACAAAAATACTACCAATGTTTTTTTTTACTTTAAACCTTACTGCGCGTTTCAGCTAACTTACCCAGACTCACTCGACGGAAGGCAAAGCCCAACTGAATTTTTGATGAAAATT
>JAQFYB010006015.1:0-12950 GCA_034694085.1 Pogonognathellus longicornis | reverse complement strand
GAGACAGGTCTAACTAAGGCTTTCTCCAGCCCATGTAAAATTCCTATTCCAGTGTAGATGAATCACGCGGTATTATGGTTTATCCAGCTAAACTTTTACGTGTACAAAGTGCACCAATTAGCAAAATGTCTAAATTGTATACTTGTTTCTAAAATGGCAATTGTAATTTGTACCTTAAGCTTCCTGCAGTCAGTCCAGCAACAAAAAGTCCAGGAAGAATAGCAATGTCCCCTAACTTGTCCATGACAAACAAAGGGAGCAGTTGATCACCAGCAGAAATAGCCTATGAAAATAAAAATAAAACAATAAATAAAATCATACTATAATCTATTTGTTCCAATAAAATATTAAGTAGATAATTATATATTATGGGAATCACATACTCCAAGAGAAAGTGGATCACATCTATAGTAATTTGCGTATATAATCAATCCAGTGAAAGAACACATAGTGACAATAAGAATCAACGCGGCCATAGCTATTAAAACAACTCTATAAAACATTCATTAATTTACACTTAGAAATTGAAATTCAACAAGAACTTGTACATTTTAATGCATGTGATACATTAATTACAATTACTCACAATTGGGCTTTTCGTAAAGTAGGGACAGAAAGATATCTCTGAATTTGAGCTTGAGTCGCTCCAAAGAGAGCAATCCAATTAAAATAACCCCCAATTAAACTCGTCCAAAGAGTATGCCTTGCACGAAAATCCGTATCAGTGCTGGAATCAAGTGTGCGTTAAGTAATAAAAATTATCGAGTCAAAACTTAGAATATGTTGTTAATATTCTCCTTTAATATTTTTTACAAACTTCCAAACTTCTGTTCTGCCAGCTTCTTTTGCAATTCTCCAAACTTCGTCAAAACCACCGATTTCATTTACTCCAACAACCATTACTGAGATCATAGAAGCTAACATCACAAAAGCTTGCAGAGCATCCGTCCACAATACAGCTTTTAAACCTCCCTATAAAATTAACTAAAAAATTATTACTGCAACTCAGTTTACGACAATACTTTCTCAACAAGCACAAATACAAGTTTTGATCAAAATGTGTATACCTAGGTAATATATTTGACAATGATAATGATTATTTTAGAATATTTAACTCACCATTGATGAATAGGCAACGCACACAACGAAAATGATTGCACATGTTAAAAGTGTGTTAATTCCAGCAACTGAAATGTTAAAAAAATTTAATATTTAGAAATGATCACTATTTATGACTGGAGATATAATGAAAAATTTGAAAAAATGTTTGAATGAATTAAAAATACTATTAACATAAAATTAAAGTGAAAATTATAGGTACGAAATCGTTAAAATGCACTAAAAGTGAAAAAATTTGTTTTACCTTCTTCCAAAGCTAAAGCAGGACCGTAGACAGTCAGTGGCATGTAGATTAACTGCACAAATAAAATTATGAAAAATCACAGATATATAACAGCATAAAATATATCGTTTAATAACTCAAATGATAAGAATGCTTGTTTTGAGCTTACGCCATGACATATTTGTGAAATAGATACTGTCACACGTATATAACGGTCATATCTCATTTCAAAATACTGTGAAAGTTGAAAAGTTGCTTGAATGTTAGGAATAATTAAAAAATGATACATGTAATTTTATATTTTTGCGTGAATAAAATAGTAAAACCTCAAATATGGATGTCAGTTGCAATTTGAAGTACACAGGTATATAGAGAAATGATAAGGACAATCCCAAAATGACGAAAGCAAAGACGTTCATGATGTATTGCAGACTGTAGTAATTAAGTTTTCATTGTTACAAGAACATAAAATTATTTTGTAGTGAAATATTACAAAACACAAAATAAATCAAGTTAAATAAATAAAGGGAATAGAAGGTGTAATAAAAATAACAATAATTTCTCATTCTTAACTTGAACTGGAAGGCTTACCCGTAGTAATAGATCTGCAATCAAATAAGTACGTAGTGTTATGGCATACTTATAATTATTTGCTTAAAATAGATGTTATTGTTTGTTAACAATTACCTCCAATGGATTTCCTACAAAATATAAAGAAGTTTAAAAAATAAATAAAATAACTAAAAATGTGTCGAATAAATTCAATTTAACAAAAATGGTTTACCTAATATCGTCACGGCTGAAATGAAACTAAAACAAATCAACGTATTAAAAATTAAATTAAAAAAATGATAATTTTAGATAAATGGAAAAATTTGAAAATTGAATACCTGCATATCACTGAAAGTGCAACTGGAAAAACCGGCATGGACCTTCCTGCCATTAGGAACTCTTCATTGGTTTTATTTTTGGATCCAAAAAATCCGTAAAAAATTCCAATGGCCATTGAAGCAGCAAGGAGAATTCCAAATACGAAGTATTCATACCACTCAAATCTTTCAGGCCAATCTACATCAAAAATGCTTGGGCCCATTGTTGAACTAGATACTATCGTCGAAGATGCCATTTTGAAACAATACTAAAATACTAACTAAATATAAATTATTTACAATGCAAAAATATATGAAATTGTATTTTAGTAAAAATGTCAATGCTGGGCACAATGTATGAGCTCCTGAAAGCTTCAAACTTTTACAAAAAATATTAAGTTGTAATATAGCTGATAATTATACATATGTACTATGTAGATTAATTCTCATATTATTGGTAACTAACTGTCACTCTTGAACGAGCACCTCATTCATACCTAGCTAATCATTTAATGGCTACGTAAATAATAATATTGCACTATTAAACCAAAATCGAAATGGCGAGGGTAATTCTGATATTATAATAAACTACGTGACTTGTAAAATTGCATACATATAACAAGTCCGCGTCAAGTTTTCATCATCACACATTCCGAAAAGAGTACAAACATATCATTAAATACTATTAATTGTTAATAAAACTGTATAACATGTACAGGGTTAGCCAATATAATTTTTAAGCAATACGATACTGTACGAAAATATATTTATTTATTTAAATCAAGGTATGTATTTTTTTAAACTGGACTACACATATTTTATGTGCAGTCTATTTTATTATCTTCTTTGTTTAAAGTAATCTGTAAATCCATTTGACCTGAATTTCTAAAAATATAAAGATCGTAATAATCGGAAATTATTGCATTAAAAGCGAAATGACTTAATTGTTCAGCTCAATTAATTATTTTAATATTTCTTTAGAATAAAGTTATGCAAAAATACATAATCTTCTAAAGGAAACGCATCACTAAATCGTGCAAAAAATTCACTGGGGTACTTTCATTCAACATTCCTTAAACATTGTTTCGTTTGCAAATGCATTGCAATGCAAAAAGATAAAATTAAAAGTAATGACTAACCCTGTATTATATCAAGCGAGAGGATTATGTGTGAGTGTGATGGATATGGATAACAATAATAATTTTACGATAAAAATTATTCTTTCATCATCCACTCTACCGTACAAGGCACAATACAATTTTTATAGGTACATTACCAAGTAATAATTAATTATGCATTTCATTTATCGCTTCAGAGATAAAACGATTTCAATGACAATGAGTAAAAATTATTCCATGCCACACTTCAGTTTATCTGTCTGTCATTATGTCACGCATCATTTCCTTGATAAGTAAGTGATGTATCCAGTTTTATAACAATAGTAAATTAAGAGGATTTGAGTACTGTTTAGTGCCTACTCTGTGGAATTATTATTATCGATCAATTACTAGAGGAAACCGGAAAAAATTAGTGATGTTTCATTTCTGACCTTACGACACTATCTATAATAACAATTACCGAAAGTGCATACCTCTTGTAAACATAAAACATTAACTAATAATATGTTAAAAATGCTTAATACGTCATAAGAATAGTTAGGATTGATTAAGACTAAAAGACTTACATAAGATTTGAAGACTTAATGCTTGACTTGATGCAATAAAAAGTCTGTGGAATTAGCCAAACATATATAGAGGTATGTATTTAGTTCCTTTTGTGTCTCCGACATGATTCATTTTATCATAATTCATTATTTACCATTAAAATAGTATTTACTCTGTGACCTGACCACTTAAATTACACATTTGAATGTACATTATCATCAATACTACTATAATAATAATATTACTAATACAGATAGTATGTACATTACAATAATCTTTAGTTTTTAAATACACAATAGAAAACAGCCTAAAACTACGCCACTAACAAATAACTACATGGCAGCAGTCGAATTTTTAGCTATTATTATTATTATTACTTTTCAAAACTTTTGGTTTTTCACGTCCAGTGCAAATAAAAAAGGGGTTTTATACTAATGTTACTTTTTAAATCCGTGGTCGACTCGTGTCAGTTGTTATTGTTCTTTTCTGCACAAAGTATAATATTGTAATAAAAACTGGAGTTGTTTGGTTTTGTTGTGTACGTACAAACTTACTACAAAGTACAAAGACATAATATTATTATCAATATTCTCAACAAGTATAATATTATTATTGGTTCATCTACCTAAACTTACTACTGATGCTGAAGGATAGGAAAATCTGTGGTGTTTCGTAATTAATAATAAATTAACAGTTTTTTAAAGGTGGGACGACGCGTACAACAGTAAGCAACAGCAAGACATGTATCGTCTAAAACTAAACTCCAATCAGATTCGTTTTTTACAAACAAAGTACTTTTAACACTTTTAATTTAAAGTTTCAATTTCGTGTCATTTTTAAGGACTGGCCGGGAGTAACGACACAGCTAGCAGTACATTGAGAAAAAATACTTTAATTTTTTGAATCATTATTCTCAAATTGACGAACAAAGATTGAAAGTCTAATCTATTAAAATTCATATTATTGTGTAGAGATTGGTTGAGTTCATTTTTGAATTGGGTTTTGGATTGTTTTCATAATTATTATTTCATAATTATTATACATGTATTTTGAAAGGGTTTGATTTGTTTTGAGGCAATTGTTACAGTACATACGTATTTGTTTAGTTGTAAGAGTATATAGTAGCTCTTTGCCTTTTTTGTAATAAAAGTCAAAATTTGTCTAAACTCATCTTGTAATAACAATAATAATAATAATTACTGAATACTTATTCATAATATTGGACTGTGAGCAATTGTTATTATTATAATATAATGCAAGGATAAATAAATATAAAAAGTTCATCGATAATAATAACTTCAACAACAACTAAAAATACGAGAAACTAATTTTCTCGCTTTCTACATTATACAACAACAACATCAACAACAACAAAACTATGTTTACCTACTTGCCTACTTTAATATAATAGAAATCAAAATTCACATCAGACCAAGACATTATAATAATTGTAGATGACGTCCGTCCGTCCGTCAGTTACTTTTTCAACTTTTAAGCGTTATCACGTGTAGTGGTTTACAATAGCCAGTCTGTCCGCAGCCAAAACGACCAACATTTCAATTAAACACTACTAAAAACTTATAATTTCACTGCCATCACTATTACACTTTATAAATACACGTAAGATTCCGAAGAAAGATGCTGTGTTATTGTGGAGTAGTTTAGTACGAAAAATCCTACACAGAATTAAATTACACAGCTTTAATCCTAATTTTCACTGTGGTTGTGATGTTGTTGACTTGGTGTTGTTTAACTTATAGTAGTAATAATAATTGTTTTAAATCTCATTCACTCTCACTCATTAATAATAGTATGATCATAGCATTCTTAGTAATTAATAATAATTAGTTAAGTTAATTCACATTACGGATCAACCGTGTCCACACCAAGCATTGCAGAATTGTCTCTTTCACTGGCTTCTAAGCTTTCAATTTGTTGTCGTAGGAAGAGTATTCTTTGCTCCTGGAGGGTGGCTTGAATATCCGTCAGTCTTACCAGACTTCGAGCCATTTTAAGCTCGGTGGATACTTTCGAGATTTGGATCGCCGTCGTTGTCATTATTTCATCGAATATTTTATTTGCCTGAGTTCAAAATACATCATACATCCACCATTATTTTTTTCCATTCACACTCTTTCAACAACATCATCTTACTTATAAATGAATTAGTACGATTTGTATTACAAAGCTCAGAATAAAATATCATTAAATGATTTTCAGAAAACCTACCTGTCGCTCCAAAGCATCACCAGGCAATTCTTTAACATGAGCAATGAGATCCTCACGATAGTACTGAGCTAACGAGGCTGGCAACGGCGGCGTTTCAGCATCAGGTTGTTGACTTAGAGCTGCCAGAGTTGCTAACGACCCGATGTTACCACTTCCTGTCACTTCACTCGCTAAATTCCAAAAAAAAAAGTTTTCATCATTACAAAACACAACATTGATATATTTATTAACAATTTTGTCTTTCAATCAAGAAGAAATATTAAACAATAACGACTGAAAATTGAATTTGAACGCTGGTCACATTTGAAAACGAACATTAATGTCAATGATTTGTAAAAATTTAATTATGAAAATTACTTTGACCGTAAAATGACTATCCTAAATCACACTGAAAAATAAAAATAAAACTGGTATTTACGTCTTTCAGGGGTACCATCCTTATCCCAGGGACTTCTAGAACGCTCATCTCGTAATTTGGACCTCGATCTATCTCTTTCTCTATGTTGGTCTCTATCACGGTCTCTTTCTCGGTGGTCTGTTCTGTCTCTTGGTCTACCACGGTCCCGATCCCTTCGAGGACTATCCCGTACATCTCTATGAATTTGTCTATTATCCCGTTGATCACGTTGGTTATTATCTCTATCTAATCCTAACCGCTCTCTTTCCCTATTTTCCCTAATATCTCTATCACGTTGCTCTCTCTCCCGCTCCCTATCTCTGCCACCGTAACCGTTGTTACCCACATTAGGAGGTATGGTTATCAAATTCAGTCTTCCAGCCATTTGTTGCTGCTGCTGAGACATGAGAAATGAGGAAGTGACGTTTTTAAGGTCTTCTCTTGTCAGGTCGATAGTGTCCTTATTAGACGAATTTGTGGAGGCGTGAGGGTACTGATGTGAATCTCGAAAGTTAGAACTACTAGAAGCAACTATTTTCTTAGAGTCTAAAGAAATTGGGGAACTGCTGTCATCTAAGGGCGATATGTCCATATCTTCAGCTTGTAAGTCTGTGTACAAATAATAAAGTCAATTATAATACAATTAAAAAATTGTTGTTACACTATTAAAACGATATTCACTAATTGGAAATGTTTACCTGGGTCTACAAATACATTCATCAACCTCAAAAATTAATATTACAACTTTTGAAATGAACACAACAACAAAATACCAACAAAAATGAATCAAGTAAAGTAAAACTGAAATTAAAAATCATGACAGCAATGTATGAATAAGTTAAAGTGATTTACTAGAATTTAAAAGTTAAATACGGCTAAAATTTTTCGTGTGGTAATGAAATTCATAAAATTGTTGGTGTAACAATCATTTGAATAAAAGAATCCGCAGTCTGCAACTATGATGACTCTGATTTGAGACTCAAGTCAAAGTCAACTAAAAACTCCTTTGAGTAAAAACAGATGTTTGGAAACGTAAATTGTAAATACTAGTGAATAATAACCCTAAAATATTAAAATGCAAAAATAAAAATGATTACCTTCTGAAGGTTTTCTAGTATCTCTTAGAGCAGCTGCGGCGGAGGTAGAGGGAACAGCGTGCCTTAAATGAACACCATCGGGAAAATGTCTAGACTGTTGATGGGGATGCATTCCATAATTATGACTATGAAGACCTGAGGAATTATTGCTACTAGGGTGGCCATGATGAGACTGTGACATATCCGAGTGATTGTGCACACCTCGATTACTGCTGGCGGCAGCGGAAGATGACGACGACGTCGATGCGGAATGATGATGATGAGAGTGAGAGAAAGAGGAGGACATGGCGGGATGATTTTGGTGTGGATGAGAGGATGACGATTGGGATGAATGTTGTTGTAAATGGTGGTGTTGTTGTTGTTGTTGCTGCTGCTGTTGTTGTTGATGATGGTGGGAGAGCATATTGCTGGTGTGGGAAGTCGAGGGAATGGGGTATTCCCCTCTTTGTCTGTCATAAGCAGCAGAGGAGGATGAGGAATGGGACGAATGGGCGTACGAAGAATGGTGGGAATGGGAACTTGACGCGGATGAATTCATATTCGAGGACGATGAATTGTTGAATTGGTGATGATGGTGTTGTTGTTGATGGTGGTGGTACCGATCCCCCCGGTCTCTATCACGTTCCCGGAATTCTCTTTCTCTTTGTTCGCGCTCTCGCTCTCGTTCTGCTAAAGCTTTTTCGACCACAGATGAGGCGGTGGATGACGAATGTTGTTGCTGCTGTTGTTGGTGATGTTGTTGTTGTTGGACGTGATGATGTTGGGAATTTGGTTTCGACGAGGATGACGAATGGTAGGGTACTGGACCAAAGCGTTTTTCGTAATCCAGCCATTCTCGTGGCTTCTCCCATTGAGAAGCGTGTGATGTTATGTTGTAATAATATTCTTTACCTGATGAACTAACGTGACGAAACCAATCACCTACTTTTCCTTTCTGAAAATACAAAAGCAGACAAAAATGCAGAAACACCATTTAATAAAAAATACCAATTTTTTATTTTAATGGTTTAATAATGCAATGGAATTTTCATCAGCTGATGATTATTTATTTTTTAGTAATAGTAGTCTAAGTGTTGAATGTACCGATTTCGAGCCTACTTCTTGTTTAGCTTTTCTGGGATCGCTGGAACCCGGTTTGGACATTGTAGAGCTCATTTGCAAACAAATGAGCGTTCCCCCCAACGCCTCAAATTTTACATTGATGCTGACTGTGACACGACTCGGCTGCAACTCCAAAATTCCAAGCCTAAATTCAAAGTAAACAATGTTGTAAGTTCAGTTGTCAGTCTAAATTTTTTGCATTATTATTTAGCCTATTTCATAACTGAGTGTACCCTAGACAGTGAATTGAAATCTCAAATGACAATATGCAACGATGTTTGGAATTTGTCACATAATATTTACTCTTTGAATGTTGAATGTTGCAACTCTTAATTTGACATTTGTCAACAGAAAATCATCAAAACAAACAAATCAAAGATAAAAACAGTTTCTATTCGATATTTTTCAATGAAATCGAAATTGAGCTTTTTAATGACAAATACAACTACTGAAAATTCGATATTTGCTTAAATTCATTTAATAACTCAATTTTTAATTGAAATTCAAAATTATGACAGCAAAATGACTGAACCCTACTATTTAAACCCTAGTGACTTTTATATATCAAAATTTAATCGTGACAACAGTGGCGTATCAATAAATTGAATTTTAATGCTGGCTTTTCGTTGAAATTAATTATTTACGAAAATCCGGCTAAAAATTTAGACAAAAATAAAAACTATTTTTTTCAATTCCAAAATACTCGATAATCTGCTATTGTATTTCTTACAATGACATTTCTAATTGCAAAACTAAATATAGAGATATGTTAAAAATAACTGAAATCAAAAAATTGCTTAATTACAATTAATTATAATTATTTAAAGTTGGATGATGTTGTGAATCTATTTTCTTTGGCTTGCAGCCGTCACAAAATTTTGAATTTTTCGCTTATCTTGTGAACCGAAGGCAGCATCCTTCGCGCGCGACTTTTAGTCTTACGCCATTTGCTTCACTTTTAGCGTTCATTATGATTTTGTGCAACAGAGATTGAATAACTGTGATGCAAATCTCTTTCAGATCAGATGAAGATGCGGATGAAATATCTGACAGATCTTTCAACTTTGCATCTTTTCGTACTTTGCTTATTTTAGTTTACTTCTTTTGCTACTCACTATTCCATTATGCAAATTATACAAGTAATGCTTTTCAACGTATGAAGTACACCTACCTAAATAATTTCTGAAATGCTTATGTAAATGTTATTTTAGCAGAATAAGTAACAAAATGATCATTTTTAACCGTTTAAGCCGTGCATGATCTAAAATTACTAATATGGCTGCAAAAAGACTGTAATTTCAACTTTGGTAAAATATATTTATTTGTTTATTTTCCAGTTCAGTCTCACAATCGGTAAAAAAAAAACTACAAATTACAAATAAACGACACGTCCAACTGGTGACAATTACTTCCTCAAAGAATCAACATATTTTCAACTGACACACAGTTTTAAAAATCTACTATATATAATACGTAAGTAGGTATACAAAATGAAGCCTTGCATTATACATCAATTTGATAGAATGCAAAAGATTTAACAAAAATTCAATATTTGCTTAGAGGATTACCAGCAACGTAGAAAAATTCATTATTTTGACTTGTTTTTTGTTCATCCTCCATTAATATAACGAGGAAGCCCACTGTACTGTAAAACATTCCCGTAACCATCGCCATAATCTATATAGGAATTTGAAAATGATAATTAACGTTGCACAACGTTCACCATTGATTAAAAATAGTCATTGACAAATTAAAGTCAAATATTACCCCTGCGACAATTTTCCACGAGTAGAGTTGGCAGTGGTTATCAGATGTGCAGTTTATTCCGTACAGATCTACAGCAGACAGTATCATAAGAAATCCTGCTGTGGCCAACAAACATGTACTGATTATGTGGTAACTGAAATCCTGCATTAAAATTATATACATTTTTAATTGGCTATTACATTATTATTTCTTTCCACAACAATACATGCTTTTTTCAAAAAAAAATTAACTCACAAATATTGAGACTCTTCTCCTCTTGCAAATAGCCCTCGGTTTGCAAGAATGAAACGCGAGATTGCCCAATGACAGGAAGAAACAGATAAGTGTCACGATAACAAAGTATATTTCTTTTGTTGTTCCGGGCAAATTATTTAATTTTGAATAAGGCACAGAGAGAAGAGGTTTGACTTTCTCCAAACATTTCGTATACTTGGACTGTAAATGAGCATAGGTTCCAAGACCCGAAGTCAAGAAAATAAGAACCTGCAAATAATAAAATAAAATTCGTCATCATATTGATCATCATGATATTTACAGTACAGATTTAAAAATTCAAGACAAAATAAATAAATTGAAATAGAAGTTTATACTTACAATTGTTACGAATTTCATGATTCCTTGAATGCTTCTTGAATAAGAACGTTTTCTGTCCATTTCCAACATGTAATACTAAAATAATATTTAATTTTCTACTTTGTAACTATTAATCTCACACATATACTAATATTCCCAGAATACAAACTGCGTTGCACTCTCTAATAATCGCTAATAGCAAATAACACAGTCGTAGTTTCTAAGAAGATTAAAAAAAATCGTTCGTGTACTTTCAAATAAAGAACATACTTGGTCCTTGACCTACCCGGCTTATTCATTTACAAACACAAATAACAACGTACTGCGTAAGTGCATTAGTAAATGAGTAAAAGACGCTTGGTCGGCATAACAAATAAGTGCAGTACAAATAAAAGTACATGCATCTCTTTACAACTATTACTAAAGTACTCCTAGACTATTTACATTTCAGAGAGTTTTACTTGCTTCGTTGTCGCCCGTCTTAATACTGCTCTTGAAATTGTGTGAATGACAACATTGACCTTCACCTAGAAAGCAAGCGGAATGCATTGGAGTAAGACTCTAATATTATATTAGGTACCCAATGTATTATCCTTGTAATTCCTGAACAACCTAATCCCTCCCTAGGTACTCAAAACTTGACTCACCAAATAATATTCTGCCTGCTCTGCTATGAAGAACTATTATCATCTAAGTCTGTACACACAGGCAAGCCACATATTGAATACTAGCCTGACTCATACAGATACAACATCACATCCCATGTAACACAATAAAAGATTTAGCTGAATACACAAATCTCTATAGTTAAGAAGCAACAAAATCGTAACTAGGTAGGTATAGTATGTATATATACATGATTATGTAACAAAGGACCTTATGTATTACTTACAAACCTAATTCTGATTCGGGCACTACTACAAGGTTAGGCTCCCCTTTAAAAGTACTTTCAATATCCATTCCATAGGTAGATGCTCAATGATCCCTTCTGGCTTTTTTACATGTAGCTCACTCTTAGTTGAACATAACCAACCTAAAGAAAAACAGAGATGCATTAGTTTCACTTTCGTTGTTCTTATTTATTACTTATTGAACTTACATACGCATACAGAACCGCAAGTGAAAAAAGAATTTACTTATATTATATGAAAGTTATTTAGTATCTCACATAATATTTAAAATGTGAGTCATATATTTGGTATGCATTTTGCCTTAGTCTTTGCCTAAGTAAATTCGTTCTATCTTATTATATTGTGTTGTAGTACAACACGTATTTAAGTTTAATATGGTCAGAAAATCAATAAATCAAGACAAATAAATATATATTATGAATCAGTGGCGCATTTAGGCTTAGGGCCTTTAAGGGCTGATCCCCTCCCCCAAATTTTTGGACTTTAAACTCTATTAAAAAATGCGCAAAATTTTTCATTGATGCAATTTTCATCGATTTTGACCTAAATTCAACAAAACAATTTGCGTTACGCACTAATTTGGACCAAATTTTTTTTCGCCCTACATGTGAATTTGATATATAACCCAGGTTTGCTCAAGCCCCCCCCCCCATATGTTACCTGGATACGCCCCTGATTATGCTATTGATAATTTGAAATAGGTAAATTAGTTATAATATATTGGCGTATTATATAATTCGTAAACTAATTGGTCTTAAAAGCTCTACAATAGACGTCACAACACTTGGCATCAAAAGTTGAAATAAGCATATAGCGCTATTCTATTGTGTTGTTTCTTTTAAGACCTTTTGGTCACTAATGTTGTGCTAGTCATTTTCTAATCATACGCACACTGAGGTACGGTTGAGACGAGCGGCATTTGCGTGTAGAGGCACAAAACTGCACTACAATGTGGTGATTAGGCGCCATGAAAATTCACCAGCGGAAGAAATGTAGTTCT
>JAQFYB010006014.1:0-12953 GCA_034694085.1 Pogonognathellus longicornis | reverse complement strand
AGAGAAGTGTGAAAAGTTGAAGAAGAGATAAAGTATACCCTTAATTTAACTTTTGCAAAATCAATGTTTATTTGGGTGTGAAAAATTAGACTTGGATGCCGAAATAAATCGTTAAATAGCATGTCCCTCCCTTATAAGAGAAAAATTACCATGACATTACCTCAATGTTTCTTGTTTATTTGTATGTATGTATGTTCAATTTATTCAAGTGTCAAAATATCTCAATGCAAAGTACTGGTCTCCCTCAATCAGACACCGAGAACAAGTTTCATATGAAAAATGCCAAGTCGCAAACAGAGTATTAAATAATATCAGAGTATTAAATAATATCAGAGTATTAAATAATATCATAGTATTAAATAATATCATAGTATTAAATAATAATTAAATAATAATATCAACCAATTTACAAACAAAATTTATAGTGGAATCCCACTTCATTATAAGTATAAACAGACACTGGGTTACCAGCTTTAATCTTAATTATAAACGTCGTTTCTTTTAGCTATTAACAATTTACCTAGTTTCTCCTTGAATTTTTCTATGCTAAAATCAAAATTACGTAGATATGTTGGAAGCGCATTCCAGGAGCTCACAATATAATAAACTGAGGAGATTTTAGCATAATTTGTACGAGGGACTATGTTACACAAAGAATTTCACTGTTCACAGTTGAATTTTGTTTAAAGGTAACGGATTTAATTTCATTGTTTTCATGCAACATCTAATCAGCCTTTCCTAGAAGTACAATTGAAAACATAAAATAAATATATTTCTCCCCTTTGCGTTTTTGGTTATTTGTATCTATCGAATTAATTGGACAATTTCTTATTTGCTTTTTTGTTGTTAGTTTAAATCCTATATATGGAATCAAGTTTTGCTGTTCCTTTACATAAACCATATAATAATATAATGTATAACATTTGAGTAGGTACTAACAACTAAATGAAATCAAATACATGAATATTTGTTGTTATATCAGTAATGCTCTCTTCTTCGTAGAGTAAGGTTTGATCATATTTTAGTGTGTAATGCATTCATGAACATCCATTGATTGCAAACGATCTAGCCACTATGGACTATGATGAATATTCCTCAACTGTTCAAATTACTGCATTTCTCGTCACGCCTATTTCTATTTTTAATGGAAAAATATAGAATAATTATCAAATAGAATTCAAATGTTCAAATGTAAGGTTGATGATTATTAATGTGTAGAAAAGAAATGGCCTAGCTGGAGCCGGTCAAATAGCTAATAAATATGAGGCCCCAAATATCAAAGGAAGTAAGCAATTGGGACAATTAATTTGGTTGTTATTCTGCAATAACAAAGCGCCAAACTTATTATATTGGCATATACCTTATTAATTCTGGTTTACCTAATTTTGATTTCAGTAATTATCAATGTAAGTTATATAACATTTAAGCTAAATACATACTTCATTCTTTATTCAATAGTTTGGTAATGTTAAGTATGACGCATAATATAAGTAACGAATTGTTAATACAAATTAGGCATGGTTAGACTACGTGACCGTGTAGTATTACCCAAGTATTTCTCACTTTCGATTATTTTTCTTTTTTGACGAATAAAACAGCTGTATAGTTTAAATTTATAATATTTAGTATGTAGGAAACTCGTTAAAATAAATAAATTGGTACAACACTAATGTAAAAATCACCGTAAGTTTTACCCATGAAAAAATATTTGCCTTTGATGAAGATAAATCAAAATTTTGGAAATGAGGAATGAAGACATTTTCTTTGGGTAATTTCTGATTTCATGTATATTTCGCCCGTACGATAGCTTTCATTTATCTCTTCTCTATCTCCCGTCACTTTTAACAAATATTCATTAATTCCTGAAGAAATTATTTTTGTCGTAGCATTTTTGTATAAATTTTGGAAACGATGATAGAATTTCCAATACCCTCGTTCTGTGTAGAATGATTTTGTAAGCATGTAACAATCCAGACGACTGCGGGATATTTGCTGAATAAGTTTCTCTGGAAGAGCTAAAAAATATTTATTTACACTCCACCAATCGTAGTCAAGAAGGTTTCTCTGTTTTTCAAAGTATTGCACTAAATCAGGAAGTCTGTGGGTCAGGTTGTGTTTTTCAAATAAAATGTATGCTAGATAGTCCTGGGAAAAAGGCATAATTTCGTCTACATACAATTTAAAACCTGCGTCAATGAGCTGAGAGAAATTTTGAAAGGGTTGTACTTGTATCGGAGCAGTCGCCTCCATACTGACAAAGGATTCGTAACAGATCGAAAGCAGCCAACCAGTAAAGGCGAAAAGTAAAATAATTTTCTTTGAAACTGGAGTGTAATCCTGTCGGAATAGCAGAGAAATACCACTCAACCAAGAAAATGAGTGTGGCTTCTTCTTTTGGCGTTTTTTATTGAAAAATTTGTACAAATACGCATATGCTGTGAAGAACAAATAGGCAGCAAAAATAAAAATGTAAGATTTCACGTCGAACCCAATTTGAATCCAACTTAAAAATGGAGATTTGTCGTCTTGTATTTCATAGCAGTACCTTACGTTGTGGGAAATGATCTCCACCAAAACTGTTTTAACGTAATGTATGTAGTCTCGTACTCCTCCCCAGAGATTGAAATCATAACTATCTCCATTATCTCCATTATTATGATTATTCAAAACTATATACTTTGGTGTGAAATTGTACTTTTCTGCTAACATTTCTGTCGCAAAATATTCAACGTTACACCATTGTCTTGGTTCAATATTGCTATAGACAGACGACCTGCATTCTTTATATGGCAACTCGTCCATTAGAACTTGATGGGTTACACTTTCTCGACGAATCAATTTTTTTATCCATACATAGTTCCAACGTGAGGGATGAGTGTCCAAATCTCCAAATCTCGCAAATTTGAAATCGTAGTCTGATCTCGTAATCATTTCCATGCTAAAATTAGTGTTAATAATTATAACCACAATTTTGGCGTCATATAGTTTTAGCCAGTGTTCAAATCGTGAAATCCATTCGGGTAAACAATTACTATAACATGGGACAATGTAAATCCATATGCTCAATTCTCTATATCCTCTGAAGCTGCCCTTTTTTTGTGCGAAATGATAATTATTATCAGGATGTATCACTACATTAATGTCACATCTTTCTTTCATGATCATTTTTTGTTGTTTGTCTTCTATAATATTCTTTTCGAAGTTTGCGTAGTAGGAATAAATAGTCCATGGTTGGAAATGTTGCTGAGAATGTAGAAACGGTTCAAGCAAATTGTCATTTTGTGTTGATATAACATGAAAGTCACATTGTCTAAAATAGTCTAACTGTAAATCGGTAGGAAAATATTTTGCTACCTCACTAGACACAAATGAAACGAAAATAATTAATAGAAACATTACAACACAAATGATAACTTTTCCAAATTTTCCTACCTACAATAATTATAAAGAGAATTATCCAGATATAAATGGAGCTTGAATATTAAAAGTATAAGAATTTGTTTTAGAGTAAACCAAATTTAATACTTACTGTTTGTTATTTTTTTAATTATTTGTTAAATGTAGGTGCAAATATGTTAGTTATGTGGATTATTCCTGAATTGATATTCAGCTTAAATATACGCAACCTAACGCTAATGAGGTGGATAAAACAATGTCTTCTAAAGTCTCTCCCTTGGAAAAACCAAAATCAATATAACATAAAAGGTTAATGTATTTATTTTTCACCTTATACCAGTTCAGCTATGTCTGCTGAATGGCTCCAACTGTTTCTTGTTGGTTTAACTTTTGGTTCATGTTAGTCGTTTTGTTGATTCAAATATTTAATTTTCCCAAATTGTAAATCAAATTCTGATTTGTTGAACATTTCCATGCTGAAATTATAGTTTACCACTGTAAGAATAACTTTTGCGTTGAAATTCTTAGTGAAGAATTCATTGTCTTTAATACTCAGGAGTGTATTATTACAAAGAAGAATGTAAATAAATTGACTCAATTCTCTGTTTCCTCTAAAGTTGTCCATTGTTTTTTCAACATAAAATAGTGAAACCGGTTGTATGACTAAATTTATGTCACATATCTTTCTTTGATTATCATTATTGGTTCTTCATTTTGCTTATAATCTCTGTTTACGGCTTGCTCGCAGTGGCGTAGAAACCGTGGGGGCAATGGGGGCAGTTGTCCCTGGGCGGCAGGGCCACTAGGGGGCGGCATATCAACGTTGAAACACATTGTACAAACACAATGTCAAAAAACTGTTGATGAACTCTTTTAATTGTAGGATAATCTTATTATTAGTGTAATAATGAAACAAATAGACTTGATGTTAAAAGGTTGTTCCTTGGTGGATCAAGAATTTCTTTTAAATGAAGAAAATGAGCAGGAAAAAAACAAAAGGCTTCTGAAAATATTGTTCAGGTATACGAAAAGGGTGATAACAAAGATTTCATGGCTAAAGTTAATGCTTATTTATATATGAGTTGCTTTAAAGATATGAAAAGTAAGATATAGAATTAAACGTTAGGATAAGCTAGAGGTTAGATTTAGATTTAGTAAATTCTTTTCCAGACGTATTTAGAGTTTGTTATCTTGCACGCTCCCTATTTCAGTTTCATCTTGCGAAAGATCTTTTTCAAAACTATAAATAATTAGAAACCATTTAAGAAATGTAATGAGTCAAAACAGACTGTGCGATTTATATGTAGTAATAATGGAAAAAGAACTAATGAATTAGATATACAAGAAACTATTCGTGTGTGTATTCCGTGCTGCAAAGTCAAGAAGGATGGCAATATAATTTGCACGTTCAAGTTATAGCTAGTTGTATGCTATTTTACATGGAAGGAAACAGTGTGTATTACTAAAATGACGTGAACAAGTGTTAAGGTTTACATGTTATTTAAGCATTACGTTTTATTCTTACTAATCAATTGGTTTTAAAATGTTGCACAATAAAACGAATATTTTAAACAACTATGTTACAGTGAATTCACGGCCATTACCAGAAATCGATATAGGGAAGGGCAAATTTCAAACATGAGTTGACTGCACGTTAATAAAAATGTGATCTTTGCATAAAATCGAAGTAAAATGCTTCAAATTTGTGCGCTTGGCGAGAAATTTTTCCCCTCAGTGTGAAATAACCTAATTTTTGGAATTGTGGGGGAGGGGTGCAACTGACCGCTGGTGCATCTTCTGAATAAGGCTATGTTACATAGTTTGATACATTCCATTTGCCCCTGGGTGGCAACCTGGTAAGCTACGCCACTGCAGTTGCTCGTAAGAGTAAATTGTCCAAGGTTGAAAATATTGATTCGTATGGAGAAAAGGTGCTAGTAAAACTTCATCTTGTTCTGATATTACGTGAGTCACATTTATGAAAATATTTCAAATTGAAATCAACCGGAAATTATTTTAATAGCTCACTCAAGACAAAAGAAACCAAAATGGACAATAAAAACGTTGCATGCAAAATTTTAATACATTCTACACTACTTCTTGACTCCATTTGTTACTAAAATGTATTAAGGAAAATTTCTTATTTAATATATAAATATTTGAAATGTTTGAAAATATTTTGTTGAGAATGGTATCTTTTTAATGTTCCAACTGCTGTAGTGAAATGTATTATACACTTTATTCTTGCCCCCTGTAAAATCCAAAATCAATAGTTCTTGCTTTCGAGAGTTAGACTTCGTGTCTCGATTACGTACTCATGTGTTTTATTGTGGTTTATGTATGTCAGTAGACTGAAATACATAAGAGTGACTTGTTGTGGTCTGCGTCGCGAAGTAATATTGATAGCTTATTACGCCACTCAATTCTTAGTATCATTTCTTTAATTATTTGATGTGAACGTTTATGCTGGAACTACTTACTTGCCAAACTTTCGGGATTTCCAAAATATTTTACGTCATCTACCTCAATAATACCTTAATAATAGTATCATGAAAAGAAAACACCAGGTTAAAGAGCCTAAATATTTTATCAAAAACTCTTCGCTATGTTACCATTTGTGCTCTGAACCAATGGACGTAAAAATATAAGAAAAACAGATTCTTGAAGCTTAGAATGTGTAGTAGGCTCTAGGATATTTCAAATTGGCAAATATGTAGAATACATGTCAATTAAAAATATTCAAAGTCAATGTCAGTTGACATAGGCATCTTACAGCCGTCAGCAACACCCCGAGGCACATTCTGTTTTCGTGAACGAGGCGAGGTAGGTACTTCACCCATTCTGTCCCTTTTTCTATTCAAGTATACCTATGATCCCGATATAAGCTCACAAATGTTTGGATTAGGTATTTGATATATGTATACCGATTTATCGTGTTCTACGTACCTAGGAACACATTGCTGATTCCACTGCATGTGTCCATGTGTGTACTTAAATAAAACCACATTATAATATAAACCTTGGTGTTTTCATTTCAGGATACTATTATTAAGGTGGATTTATTTAAGTACACACATGGAAAAATGCAGTGGAATCAGCTATGTGTATCGTCGTAAACTAAGGATTTGTTCAGACTGTCAAGTTTGCCTACTTGAATTTCTCAATATTGTTGCTTGTCTACATTTGTAGTCGTTATCCCGGGTGTCGGTGCAAGCCAATGTAATAACAGTACCTCGGTACCTTCGAAACCCTGCTTCTACAAATGTAGTTGCGAAATTAACATGGGACTACAAATGTAGGCTTGGTATACTACATAACTTTTTAGGTTTCGTATGTCCCAGGTTAAAACGTCTTTTCCTTGAAGTAAGATCGCAATATCCTTAGCGAAACATTTTTATGGTAAATCATCATTTTCTGACAAATACAATTATAATTTATAATCCTTAACATCTCACCGAATTTTGAATATTTTCTTTGCCTGTTTCCAAATGTAATTACAACTGTTGTGAAAAATATTTCTTAGAGTAATTCTAAAATATTTAATAGTGTTCGAAATGACAAATATAAACATTTTCTTAGAAGAACATTGAATGGAATATTTTTGGCGAAAACACAATTCCAGACTAAATATTAAGAGACATCCGCACCAGAGAACAAGGGGAATGACAGATGCTGTGTACATTCTATCTTGCAGATTCATCACTTGAGGAAACCTCTCTGTGTACTCAGTCATTTCACGTTTCCTAAACTGGGTATCGAAATATGTTTTGTTCGCTGATGCTCTGTACAAGAATTCTTTTATTCCAGAAGAAATTAGTTTTGACGTAGACTTTTGAAACGTATTCTACAAACGAAGTAGGAATAACCAATAAACATTTTCCTTGTAAATTGTATCTGGCAAGGGAGAGTAATTAAAGCGCATCAGTTGTAATTCGTTTATAACAGTTTCAGGAGCATACATGGTTCAGATAAGCTTGAGGGTGGTTCAGATAAACTTGAGGGTGGTTCAGATAAGCTTGAGGGTGGTTCAGATAGGCTGGAGGGTGATTCAGATAAGCGTTTAGGTGGTTTAGATAAGCGTGTGGGTGGTTCAGATAAGCTTGTGGGTGGTTCAGGTAAGCTACATTATTTATATTTATTATTTATATGAGTAGTTATGGCATTTTATGCGATGCTTTGGTGGATGAAGAATATTCATGTCATATGATCTGCTAACTGGGTAAAAATTCCCGGTTTTTGTAGTACCTACTTTCAAAATTCAATAAAAAATTCAGAATTGATTGTACTACATACAATATTTTCATGAAAACATGCCCAACATTTCCGCTTTCGATGACAATAATAATATCTGGTGAAAACCGCGGCCAAATTCCCCAAATCGGGGATTGAAATGGACAAGTTTCCCTACTCCCCCAATGTTTAAGGATTTCGTTTTTTGTCCGTGTAAATTCAGGGAAGCATTTTAGGTATAGGAACATATACATGAAAGTTGTGTAGAATTTTGCGGGCTATCGAGTCCTGCTAATATCTCCTTATTCGATATGGTCCTTTGTACAAATAGCAATAGGACGTGATGAACAAATAAGAAATCAAAATCAAACGGTAAGATATCTTGTCGAAACCAATTTCAACCCAGCTTAAAAATGGAGATGTGTCTACTTTCTTTTTTATACAATAAATTACGAACATGGACATGTGCTCTATTAACACTTCTTTTTGGTAATGACGATATTTGTTAAGTTCACTAAATAAGTAAATATAACTTTGACTCTTATCTCCATCTGCATTTTGTATTGCAGAATAAATGGGCGTGACATTGTGCTTTTCCGCTAAAAATTCCGCTGCGTATTGTTCAAATGAACATCGATTGTTTAATTTAAATTTGCATTCCTGGCGAGGATATCTTCCTAGTTGAATTGGATGTACCAATTTTCGATCGCGAATATACTTTCGTTTCCACAGTGACTGCCAACTCGTAGGATGAGATTCTCCATCACCAATGTTTCGGAATTTCAAATCAAATTTTGATTTTATGAACATTTCCATACTCAAATTGTCGTTTACAATTGCAAGAACGGTTTTTGAGTCAAAATTCTAAGTCCAGCCTTCAAAGTTTTCAGTACATAGCAAAATATTATCACAACGGAGAATGTAAATAAATTGACTCCATTCTCTGTAACCTCTGAAACTGTCCATAGAGTGTATAACATTTTGTCGCGAAACCGGATGTAATAACAAATTTAGGTCACATCTTTCTTTGATTATCAATTTGGGTTCTTCATTTTGCACATAATTCTTTCTTATGGCTTTCTCATACGAATAGATGGTGAATGGCTGAAAATATTGATTGGAATGTAGAAAAGGTTCAAGTAAACATTCATCTTGTTGTGTTATTACGTGAAAGTCACACTTATGAAAGTATTTCAAATTTAAATGGAAAGGAAAATATTTTAGTGGCTCATTTGGGGAAGAACAAACGGAAATCGTTAATAAAAAGTTTGCATATAAAAGCTTAATAAATTCTACACCTTTTCTTGACTCCATTTGTTACTAAAAGAAAGACAATTATGAGTACTAAACCATATAATTATTTACAGCATTGGCGGATTATGACATTATTCCTAGGAAAACAAAGTTAGGATACATTTTATTCATTTGTAATTCAGTGTGATCAATTTATAACAAATTATTTTTTGTCCAATTGGTAAAAGCAGTTATTTTGGGCGACTGCAAATTAACGAAATAGCAAACTGGACTGTTTTTTGCAGTAATACAATCTCAATATGACAACGAATTTCTACTGAAGAATAGGAGGCTCAAAAACACCCGTAATTCTGAATATAAATTCTTAAAATGCGTTATTAATGTATTAACAAATAAGGAGAATTCAGTAATGGACACATTTTTGGTCATAGTAACAAAGATGACCTTTTTGGCAGTTTAAAAGATATATAATAAATGTTATCTAGTGTATAAACACAAAAATCATGGGCGGAATTAGCACACTAAAAGCCACATTAGATGTATGAATTGCATGCAAACCATTGACATTAAACGCTGCAATCACATTTTATAATGGGATTGCAAACAATTAGTGTGCCTAATTCCAAAAATCTAAATCATGACCATTTATAACGAGTAAATAAAAAAACGTGTTTTTGTGTGTTAGTCTATGGCCAAGATGAAAAATAAAATATAATTTATGTTCGTTTTATTGATGCAAGTCCCACTTTTAAAATAATCTTTTCTACAAAAAGCATGATAGGAAATCTAAAAACTGGTAAGCTAAAGAGCAGAACATTTTTTGTGCTGTGCTATACAATAGGAGGAGTTGGAGGCGTTCTGTTGTGACCACTTTACACTGTGTACACTCACAGAAGTATCCACTTCTCTTCCATCTATCGATTAAACAATCAATCGTGGAAAGTCTGATCGTAACTCGTGACTAAAATAAAATACCAAATAAATGAATTTACTATGTAGATATGCATGTACTGAAAAAATATAAATAATAGCCATTTCAAATTAATTCCTATTTTTTTAATATTATAGTATTTATAGTATTTGGAAGTTGCATGAAGAAAGTTATACATTATGTGAGACGGTGAGTGAGGTTTTATTGAAAATAGATATTTACATTACACGATAGTTTTCCCCCACTCCTGGTGAAGTTGAAGCCCAACGAACCTTCGGGCTTTTTTGGTTATTCCCTACGTAGCCTCTCCCGATGGAAATACGCAAAATTAAAATAATTAATAATAACAAGCATTAACAAGAATGTTGTTATCCCAACATTTAACAATAAAGCAATTATGCGGAGAATAAATATTGATTTCATGACAAACAAAAAACAACGGGACAAATACTTTTAAAATTGTATGACTATGATAATATACTATGACGAATTTACAGTTTTTTGAAAAACTGTAAACTGTATACGATTCTTAAAACTGAAAGTACATTATGAAAGATATATATAATAAATAATATATACCTATAGCTACAATAATATGAAACCAGAATTTTGATTTCATTCTCTATTTATGAGAAATAATTTAATTTGTACACAAAAGGCCATTAATATTATCATAAGAGGTGAACTCGATTGTTAATATAAATACATAATAATATATTATTATGTAATACTTGTTGCATAGTTTGGCAATGTCAAGTATGACGCTTAATACTTTACAAATAACGATTAGTTTATTCAATTTCTACAATGTGAGATTAAGTGACCTATTATTAACTGAGTATCTCGTTAAATCACATAAATAAAGTGCGGTACATCGGTATTGCAAAACTTTTACCCATAGAAAAATATTTTCTTTCGGTGGAGATAATTTGAAATTTTCGAAATGACGAACAAAGATATTTTGTTTGGATAATTTCTGATGTCATGTCTGTGATAGAAGAACAGTTCTACAATAAATGCCAAGATACAGCCGAGAAACAAAACCAGAGGAATTACAAATACAGTGTACAATTTCACTTGCAGATTCATCACTTGAAATAACATCTTTTTGTATTCAATTAATTCGCTTATATGGAAATTCTGACTTATCTGTGTTTTATTACCGGCCACCTTTAACAAGTACTCTTTAATTCCTGAGGACAATATATTTGTCGTAGCTTTTTGGTACAAATTTTGGAAACGAAACATGAATGCCCAATTACTACGTTCTGTTTGAAACGATTTAGGAAACATGTAACAATCCAGCCGATTGTGCGGTTTTGCCCAACTTTGTTTCTCAGAATCAACTAAAAAATATTTATTTACACTCCACCAATCATAGTCAAGAGGACTTATGTGGTTTTCAAAGTATTGTACCAAATCAGGAATTCTGTGGGTCAGGTTGTGCTTTGCAAATAAAAAGTATGCCGAATATTCCTCTGAAAAAGGCAAAATTTCGTCTACATACAATTTAAAACCAGCGTCAATCAGCTGAGAGAAATTTTGAAATGGTTGAACTTGTATTGGAGCAGTCGCTTCCATACTGACAAAGCATTCATAACAGATCGAAAGCAGCCAACCAGTAAAGGCGAAAAGTAAAATAATTTTCTTTGACACTGGAGTATGATCCTGTCGGAATAGCAGGGAAATACCACTCAACCAAGAGAATGAATGAGACTTCTTCTTCGGGCGTGTTTTATTGAAAAATCTGTACACATACGCATATGCTGTGATGAACAAATAAGTTGCAAAAATGAAAAGAAAAGACTTCAGGTCGAATCCAATCTGAATCCAACTTAAAAATGGAGATTTTTCGGATTTCATTTCATAACAATACCTAACGTTGTAGGAAATAATTTCCACAAAAATTGTTTGATAGTGAAACGTATATTTTGTTAATTGTACTCCTGCAAAGTCAAGAAAAGAAATATCTCCAATATTTTCATAATGCTCAGAATAGGTTGGTGTGAAATTGTACTTTTCTGCTAATATTTCTGTTGCAAAATATTCAAACCGACACCATATTCTTGGTTCAATATTTTTATAAACCGACTTGCATTCTTTATCTGGCAACTCCTCCACCTCAACGGGATGTGTTATGCTTTCTCGGCGAGCCAATTTTTTTATCCACACAGAATGCCAACGTGAGGGATGAGTGTCTAAATCTCCAATTTTTGCAAAGTTGAAATCGAATTTTGATCTCGTGATCATTTCCATACTTAAATTAGTGTTAATTATTATAACTACAACTTTTGCGTCATATTGTAGTAGCCAGTTTTCAAACGGTGGAATCCATTCTACTAACGGAATATTGTAAGAAGGCACAATGTAAATCCATTTACTTAATTCCCTATATCCTCTGAAGCTGCCCATCCATTGTGCAAAATGATAACCATTATTAGGATCTATCACTACATTTATGTCACATCGTTCTTTCATGATCATCGTGGGTTCTTTGTTTTGCTTTAAAATCCTTTGTAGATTTTTATAGTAGGAATAAACAGTCCATGGTTGAAAAAATTGCTGCGAATGTAGAAAATGTTCAAGCAAATTTTCATTTTGCTTTGATATTATATGAAAGTCACAATTTTGAAAATAATCTAACTGTAAATCGGTCGGAAAATATTTTGTTGGCTCACTTGACACAAATGAAACGATAATAATTAATAGAAGCATTAGAACACCTTTCCTACATGCGCTAATACAGAAAATTACTCAGAGATAAATGGAACTTGAATTTTCAAAGTTTAAGGAATTTATTAGAAAGAGAATAAATTAATTTCTATTACTAGTACTTATCAAATTTGAACGATTTTTTTATTATTGTTTGTTAAATATATGTGGGTAAATGTGTATTATGAGTATTACTGAAAGAACGTTGTTTAGCTTCAATACCTATATGTACCCTGACGCTAACGAGGTAGATAATAATAATATTATACACCTCAATCAAGACAGAGCACCCTTTTTGAACACCCCGGTGCTCAGTCTTGATGATTCAAGACTGAGCGCCTGCTAAATTCAATGTCTATCGACTAAATTCGATATGTATCGACTAAATTCGATATGTATCGACTAAATTCGATATGTATCGACTAAATTC
>JAQFYB010006013.1:0-12955 GCA_034694085.1 Pogonognathellus longicornis | reverse complement strand
TACAAGCTATTTGATTTATTAGTGCTTTTTTAGCCACCATTTTCTATTCCCGCCATAATCCCTGAACCAACCCTTAACATTTTCACTGTATTCGTTCCAACATGGTGGACATTTTTTGCTGGGAGCTTTAGCCTTTAAGATAAATTATATCTCGCCGTATCATGCCGTGTTCTACTTGTCAGACAAGATTTTTTTTTAGGAATTCGGGAATTAGATTTCCTACGAAATTTGCCGATTTCCTAACTCCCAGGTCGGGTCCTGGGGCTCCCTTCCCCGTTTAGGGGTAAAGTTAGGAAATGGGGAAATACCCTAGGTCCTATTTCCTTTTTTTCATGCCTGCTATTTGTCATTAAAAGCCTCCAGTCTCCACCATCAATGAAATCTTATTACTGGCGATTATAATTACTTCAGGATACCAAATGTCAACAATAGAAATACAAATACAACAATTTTAACTTACTTATATCTATATTTATGCTCTTCAATTTGCTGACGATGGTTTTCAGTCCATTAATATCTCCCTGTTTGGGAGAGTCGTAACCAACTGTACCTATACACAAATTCAGTCCCAAATTAAATAATATTACAGAAAAACATTAATTAATCACAAATAATGGAATTGACATTATAAATATAAAATAAAAACTTGATCTTTGTAAAAAAAGTTATACCGATGACATTGATGAAACCAGCTAGCACAGCGTCAGTTATATTATTGTGTTGCCAGTCAACCACCCACCGTGTAATACGAGTTATTATGAATTGTTCAAAACACATAAGATTCATTTGCATACACAACATAGAAACAGCTTTGGCAGCCTTCTTTAATATGTTGTCTTCCTCCAGACCTAAGACAATCAAAACCACTATTACATGACATTCTTACATTCTTGCATTTGCTTGCGAGTTATTAAAACTAGATAGGCAGGATATTTTCGGCTTTGCACTCTAGACTCTACCCACCCAACCCACCTATTACTGAAACGACTACAAGTTTTATGTTATTCAAATCGAACGTGAGAACTGAGAACCCGGCATTCATAACAGGGATGCCCCCCCCCCTGACGAGTAGGGCCAGAGAAGTACCAGGAATATGGACCTGCCAGGCCCGTAAGACAAGGGAAGGACCACCCTGGAGCCAGGGTAGTTTATCAGGTATGATTCACAAGTGTTCAAGTAAAAAATATAACCCATTAGCCCATGGTAAAAAGTCATGCCGACAAGTAAAGGTTTATGTAAATTAGAACGAGAAACCAGTATATACTAAAAATAGATTCACTAATACATACATCAGCTATTAAGAAGTATCAAAAATTAATACCTTTCATTTCTTCCAACAAAGTGTCGACGAACTGTTCATATGTTAATTCTGGAATCATCAAATTCAATGACTGCTTCAACAGCGACTGGACGTGTCTAAAGTGTTTAGCATCATTGAAATGAGGAGGACAAGCCAAAGCGTATATCATTGATCTTTCCGTTAGCCCGAAATTTTCTAAAATCAGACGAAAGCAAAACATAGTCATTTTAATAAAATAATTGAACTTGACACCAAGGTATCTTGCATGCATAATTATTTTATCACTCACCATACGGCAGTCCAGAGAAAATATCAGAATGCAGGCAAAGAATGCCATACGTTAGAGAAAATGCATAAACAGGTCTCCAATATAGGGCATTAAAAATTACACCTTTAATTTCTTCCACCAAGTCGAATTGTCGGCTTAGAGCTCCATAAAATCTCCCCAATCTTACTAGATTTATGTTTTCCTGACCAGCCTAGGAATAAAAACATTGCTGTTATAAAATATAAATCTTCTCATTTGCTACAATTTCGACATTAAAATGTTGAATGCACAATTTTTAACATCTTAGAGAAAGATTGTGTCTAAAAAGCCAATACACAACCTAAATAGTAATTTTTTTAGCCATCCATTATTTGATTATGACGTACTATATCTACTATCTCCATAATAGGCAAGCGAAGAACTGTCTATCTGAAATCGCGTATGATAGTAAGTGCATTTGAAAGCCTGTGGCTCAAAACATATTTCCCAAAATTCAGTTGCTCAGTTTACCTCATGTAAGGGGGGCACTCACCCCCTAAAGTTTCAAAAACATAAATTTTCCACACACTGTATCTCCGGATCTAATGAACCGATTCGGTTGTAACCGGTATCAATCGAATGCTCTTAAAAGGAACTATGGGTACCTTTTTTCGCAACTCTTACCTTTGCCGCCAAAAAAATTCAAAAATTAATCCAGATACAAAAATATCAAATTTTTGAAGTCACTAAATTTTGAGTTCCTCGTCAAGAAAGAACAAAAACTTATCTCGTATTGCCTTACAACAAATGTATTGTTGACAACAGGACAGAATTTACACAATTTCTTTATGGCCATTCTTCGACTAATTTAGAATTTTTTGGCGGCAAAGGTAAGAGTTGGGTTACAAGAACAACCGAATCGGTTCATTAGATCGGGAGATACTCCCCTCGGGGTGAGTGCTCCCATTACATGAGGTAAACTGAGCAATTGAATTTTGGGAAATATGTTTTGAGCCACAGGCTATCAAATGTATTTACTATCATACGCGATTTCAGATAGACAGTTCTTCGCTTGCCTATTATGGAGATAGTAGGTCTATTTGTACAATGATAATAATAATAATGAATTACTTGCTTGAAACTATTAGATAATTTACTCAAACACGCATTGAATTACGTGCATATGAACCCATAATGTAATTATTTAATGAATAATTAATCAAATTAAGTAAGTACCTGAAGACTGTTGTATCGATTAGATATAATTTGTGTGTTGAAAAATTCTATAGCCAACAAAGGAAGGTCACTGTATGCATCAGACCTGGCTAGAACCTGAATCACAGTTAGTATTTTTTGAGCTGGATACGACAGAGGCAAATCTCGTTCACTGGTACCACTTTCTATATTTTGCTCATCCGAAATAACAAAATTATAAGTAGCCCTGAAAACATAGATATATTAATACTTTCAATAACTTCAAAAAACATTTGTAGGTTCTAGTGACTTCAAGTATTACCTAACAACAAAATAGTAATTTATTACTTTATTAGTACAATCATATCGTTCATTTTACCTTGCTAACCCCGTAACTGGAGGTAAAGTGTTAGGATATTCCAGCTCCGCACACCGTGCCGTGCCATTGAGGTACTTTGCTAACTCCGATTTTTCTTTTCCGATTAAAGTATTCAAGAACAAGAGACTTTCGCCCGCTACACAACAAAAAGGAAAAATTATGGATAATCATTTTATTGAAAGAATGAGATGGGAATGGTAATTGATAAGTATTAAACTTACTACAGGTTCCTTGATTGATATTAGCCCATTTATTTAAAGGTTCTGAAAGTATATATGGCTGCTCAGGAGTTGGACTACTCGGAATGCTTAACTCATCTTCCTCGCTTGAGTCATTTGACAAAAATAAATCACCATCAAGGCATCCACGAAGAACATTATCCTCAGGGGATGTGTTGGTATCCGAACTCTCCGTTTCTTCTAACAAAACCGGCATGCTTGCTGAACGTAGTGTTGTTTCATTGTTTGGGGGAACAGAAACAGTGCTTTTATTGGAAACAACTGCTTTTGATGAGTCTATCTTACTAATAGTTCCAGGTACAACTGATTCTGCACGACGATTTAGCAAAGCATTGTTTTCTACATGAACGGTATCATCTGAAAGCTTTGGTACAGCAGTATAAACTGATTCAACTGTATCTTTCGAAATATTGGAAACAGTTCCACTATGGCTAGGAACTTGCAAATTCATATTAACACCATTTTCTGAAATAACAGTTTCTTTTGAAGGAATTGAAACAACTTCACTACTTCTATTAAAATCCATGGTAAGGTTGCCTGTATTTCCTGATGCAACGGGATGTGTCGTCAAATTTGAAACATGTGTGCTACCAGGATTTACTCCAGGTGTGACGTTGATAGTAGAAGTCGGAACATTTAATTTAATAGCAGGGGGTATAGGCAAAGTACCAGCATTCAACACTGGATGAATTTGATTCGGAAAGTTTGGGGTTGATAGGTTTCCGAAACCTGAAGGAAACATTGCATTGAACATTTGCATGTCCCCCATACCTCCTGATTGAGCTGCCAAACCTCCGAATTGGGCTGCTATGTCTACTGGTTGCGCTGCCATACCTCCTGGTTGTACTGCCATACCTCCTTGAGCTGTGAAAGCTCTCAGGCTGTTTTGCATATTCATCATTTGAATACACATATTTTGCATCATCATCCAGGCTTGCGGATCGTTTTGCTGCAGTGTCGTGCACGGAACGAATGGTTCGTTTAAAATACTCGGTTGGATTTGCGTTTGTTTTGAAGAATCGACATTATCATTAGGAGTTTCGGTTTTGACTCGTTTAGAAGGTGGGTTGTGACGTCTGATTTTTCTTAACTTAGGTTTAATATCGGCTGAACTTGTTTGTTTATTGGGTTGAACATTTATTTGTGATTTCCCCTTCAATTGTTCACTTGTTCTTGCAGTAACCAATTTTAAATTGTTCGCATATGCTGGGGAAACGTTTTGAACCCTACTTACTCGTTGTTTAGTTGGATGTACGTACATCCCAGCCTCCGGGTCCGGAGCATTCTTTCGCACATTAGGCTTTATATCTGGTGAAATATTAATATCCGCAAGTACAGGTTTTACATCCGGAGGACTGGGACTGCTCATTTCTTCATCATCGGCTTCAGATGATGACGATGATGACAAGGTTTTCAATCTTTGGCCCATTCCAGGTTTAAAGGATTGAACAGCAGACAATTGATTTCTTTTGTTCGCTTTCTCTAAAATTTGCTGTTCAATTTTTAACTTCTGGCATGGTGCTGCTTGGTGGACTGCGACGATTTCTGTTGGATTTGCAGCAATCCTTGATCGAACAGACTGTCGAATACCCGGAATTGGAGAGTTAGTATTTGCCTTGAGAGTTTTCGGAGGAGAAAGAGTCCCAGCTACAATGCTCCATTTCGCTGGCACTATTTTAAATTGTACATTTTCAGGTATTTGATTTACTTTTGGCACACTGGTTGAAATCGTTGAAACAGTAGGAAGTTGGTATTTAACTTGAACAGCGGGATTTTTTTGAGGTTCTGAAATAGTCATTCTTGTTTGATTGTTTGAAGTCAACATTATGCTTTCATTTTGGTTTTCATTACTTGTTATTTCTGGTTTTGGTTGAACAGGAAACTTAGCTTGAGCATGATCTTCCATTAGGATATCTTGTTTAACCAACGTGTTAGACTTAATTTCTTTGCTCTCTACTGTCTCACTCTTGGGCATTATACATAAAGCTAAATTAGATCGCCAAGGCGTCTCTTTGTGATATGACTCATCTTCACTTGACACATTTCCCTCAATACTTATGCTGGTTTCAGATCTTACAAATATTTCGTCGTTGGAGTCATCAGTAGTATCTATCACACCGACTTGATTTGCCAAAACATTTGGCCTTTCCAAGATTGTTTTATGGTTCTCTTCACTTGACGATATCTCAATTTCCCAAGGAGGGATGATTGGTTCACTCTGGAACACCTTCTCATTATCTGGACGACTGTTGGTTGAATCTGTAGGTTCACCCACTATCACACAATCATCGTTTTCTGAATCAGAAATACATATTTCTTCAACGGCAGCAGAACTTCTAATTTCTAATTCTGCTCCACCATCAACATCATTAAACGACGTTAGTGAATGTTCGTGAGCCTCCAAGAGCGCACGATTGTTTAATTTCGAAGTCGTTTCAGCATCATCAGCATCTAGTATCTTGTCTGTAGAAGGAGCTGTTTGTAAATTGTTCTTATCTCGTACCTTCTTAGGGAACCGTTTTTGAGGAGTATCTTTTAATTTTTCGTATTTTTTCACCAAATGTTCATTTTCTTTAGATACAGATATGAGTTCACGTTCTAACTTCTTGCATTTTTCGTCACATTCGGATTTTACTTTCTCAGTCAAATCTTTGAAGTTCTTCTTCAATAAATACTGTTGGTTCTTGGAATTGTACCGTACTTCTGACTCCAAACTTTTTTTATCCAACTCCTGCCATAACGACTTGTTCATCTGTTCTAATTTTTGTATTTTCTACACCCAAAATAACAACTATTAGTACTAATTAACATGAATAATTCAATGCGACTTTACATCAAACATGAAATGAATTTTTATGCATATTTGCTCAAAAAGACTGAATCACAATGGCCCAAGTCAACGTACTGTACTATTTAAGCTAATAAATAGTTAACATCAAAGATTTCAGTATGCATTCCAAATAGATAGGATAACAGACTCTGCTCTGGTATTATGAACATTATCAAACACCATACATTTAAATAAATTCATTTTGAATTAAAAAATTGAGAATAATCCCAGATTTGTATAAACTAATTACAATTAGACACATGTTTTTCTATAAAATGCATGTTAAATAGGTATGTGTAATTGATTATCATTATTAACTAAAATTAAAACTACAGTTAAAGGGTTTAAAAAAGGCTTACTTCTTCACAAGTTGCCAAGCTGCTCCTTAACTTTGAGTTTTCACCACGTAGTTTGCGTTGATCATCATAGTTTAACTGCACAATGGCTGACATTTCCATATTATCTTTATACAGGCATTTATTCCACTTGTACAAGGTCTTGTTCGACTCGTATTGATCACTAAATAAAATACAAAAATCATTTTTACTTTTTCAAACAATATGGGCATCTAAAAAACTAACATCAAATGGCTCTAGTCTAGTTGTTGAATTCACGGAGGCAGTCTATTGAATAATGCTTAATTGATTTAACAAACTTTAGATTTCTATTCAAAAATGATTAGTATTAAGTATTAGTAGCCTTGCCACTACTGTTTGGATAGGATTTGTAACCAAAAACGAATCAAATTTTTCGACAATAGGACTATTTTAAAACAACTTTGAATACATATTTATACTATTTTAATACTACCTTTAATCAAAATAATTTAAATAGCAATATAAATTCTTAAAAGTGGGGGTAATTGTGTTTTAATTTTACTCGAGTTATCGTTCCGAGAGACAGACACATTTTCTGTATTGTATGTAAGGTATTGTGACGAGACCTAAAAGTTATATTATGCTTATACATATAGATAACAAACAATGTCATTGCAATTGTAAAGTTTGAACCATTTCCCCTTTTAATTGAATCAAAGCAATATTATTAACGTGTTCTTACGTGTTTTTCATAATGGTAGATTTCACTAACGCCCAATTTTTGCTGGATTTTAACAGTTCACTTTCGTTTTCATCCACCACTGACATGGCCAATTTATCCTCCTGCGTATTCAGCAAATTACCCCCAATGGCTTGATCAGCAGGAACCTACAAAAAATTCGTTGTGAAAAAGCTATATACTATGATTTTGAGCTTACGATATTTATTTAAAGTAATCTAACATTATTAAAATAAGTTTATAGTTAATTACCAAACCCACGACTTCATTTTTCGATGCATAGATCGCTAATTGGTTTCCTTTAATTATCTTCTCTCCCTTCTGGACGAGCTTATCATTAACAATTGTTTCTAGCTTCAACTGGTCTTCTCTTATAGACTGTTCACTGAAGGGGTCATAGGGGTCGGGTTGATTGTTGTCGACAACTGGCTCTACGTTCAATTGACTTCCATTTAACGAAGGGATATTTATATGGACAAGATTATTTTCGACATCTGGTTCCTGAAACTGGACGTTTTTAGTTCCTCGTCTCCCGCCTCTTCCACGTGGGGTATGCCCTCCTAGTTTCTCTACTCTACCACGAGCGTTGGATGCCCCTCTTCCACGTGCGTTGGAACCTCCTCTTCCTCGACCACGGGAGGTGCCTCGGATATTCATTCCTCCTTGGCCTCGAACACTGGGGATTCCTGTACCTCGGCTACTTGCTCTTCCCCTAGAAACTCCTCTCCCTCGACCAACGGTGACAGCTGTACCTCGGCCTCTACCTTTGGAGACTGCAGAACCTCTTCCTCTGCTTCCTTTACCCTTGGAATCTCCCTTATCAACGTTAATGGACTGCTTTTTCTCTTTGCTTGGATTAGGTGACACAATCTCGCTCGCTTTGGTTTTGGTCAATTTTTCCTTGGCGTTTGCCGAAGAATCACTGTTGTTATTTTTCAAGGGTTTCTTGACCACTATTTTAGCCTTAGCTTTAATACTCTTCGTAACAATTTTTTTCCGCGAATTCACATTTTTGACAGTCTCTGGTTTATTTTTCCTTTCAGCCAATTTATTCTCCGGCGTATTCAGTAGATTGTCACCAATTGCTTGATCAGCAGGAACCTAAAAAAATACATTGAGTGTAAGCTACTATGATTTTGAGCTTACTTTTATTTTAAGTAATCTAACATTATTAAAATAAGTTGTAGGTAATTACCAAATCCAATACTTTATTTTTCGATGTATTGATCTCTAATTGGTTTCCTTTAATTATCTTCTTTCTCTTCTGGACGAGTTTATCATTAACAATTGTTTGTAGCTTCAACTGGTCTTCTCTTATAGACTGTTCACTGAAGGGGTCATAGGGGTCGGGTTGATTGTTGTCGACAACTGGCTCTACGTTCAATTGACTTCCATTTAACGAAGGGATATTCATATGGACAAGATTATTTTCGACATCTGGTTCCTGAAACTGGACGTTTTTAGTTCCTCGTCTTCCGCCTCTTCCACGTGGGGTATGCCCTCCTAGTTTCTCAACTCTTCCACGAGCGATGGATGCCCCCCTTCCACGTGAGCTGGAACCTCCTTGGCCTCGAACATTGGGGATTCCTGTACCTCGGTTACTTGCTCTTCCCCTAGAACCTCCTCTCCCTCGAACAACGGTGACATCTGTACCTCGGCCTCTACCACTGGAGACTGCAGAACCTCTTCCTCTGCTTCCTTTACCCTTGGAATCTCCCTTATCTACGTTACTGGACTGTTTTTTCCCTTTGCTTGGATTAGGTGACACAATTTCGCTCGCTTTGGTTTTGGTCAATTTTTCCTTGGCTTTTACCGAAGACTCACTGTTGTTATTTTTCAAAGGTTTCTTCACCACTATTTTAGCCTTAGCTTTCATACTCTTCGTAACAATTTTTTTCCGCGAATTAGCGTTTTTCACAGTCTCTGGTTTATTTTTCCTTGCACCCATTTTATAGTTGAACTCTGCAAGCCAAATCGAAAAATAGAATAAATAAATAATTGGAAATAAAACTTTGATGAAATTGTTGTCAATTGAAAAAACTACCCTCGGATTGCAATTTTATTACAATCCCGAACGGGGATATACACCGATAGCGGCCGAACCCACAAACCCCATATTTTGGGCCTAGGGGATATATATAGGAATACAGGGAATGTCCAGATGGAGATTTGGGCGCTCCCTCGGACGGAGCTCCCAGGCCCCCTATAGAATTGGGGATATGATATATCCTCTTTTCAGTCTTTTCCCTACAAAATTGCGATCACTGGAAATGCCTAATTGAGTAAGACTGAAAACATATTATGAACCTTTTTGAAATTGATATCCTGAATTCTGACATATTGAACACCTTACACCAGTAGTCAGTAATGCAAAACAAAGCTACTCACCTATATTATTAATATTATCAATCAATAACTTTAAGTAGGTATTCATTAATATTGTCCTTTGGATACCTGATACTGGAGACCAGATACCTTCCCTTGACTAGCGTATGACAATAACGTTTGATTTGATTTTGATTCGCAATTTCAAAAGGTATCGGTAATTGCTGATTGCTGGGTATTTATTTATTTCAAATGCTAAATAAATTCAGTACAACAGCTAACTACAATTGCAACTACCAATAAGGAGTAGGAGTAATGGTATGTAAACTGAAACTGTCCTGAGATTTCTTCGGACTGTGCTTGACAGTGAACAGTACCTGAAACGTTGTCAACTTTGCCGAATCATTATAGAGTTAGAGATGTGTTGTATAATACATAAAATACATTTTTTTGTTAAAGCGACTGTGGATGATGACCGTTAATTTTGCCAGAAAAGCAATAAGAAATCAAATATCTCTTAGCCGGAAACTTGTTAAGAAAAGAAAATCCCTGGATCTGTGAAGTCAATGTCCAGGGATTTACTTTTCTTAACAAGTTTCTGGCTAAGAGATATTTGATTTCTTATTGCTTTTCTGGCAAAATTAACGGTCATCATCCACAGTCGCCTTAATAAGTGCATAATAACATCTATACTATTCCTAATAAATGGCTCCACCACTTACTAAAAATCAATTCAATTCAACTGAATAAAAATCAGTATTCTCGCTACTCTCTTACTTGATTAACTTTTTTGAACTCTTACTCTCAAGCTCTCTTGATTCATATTTGTTTTCGCATCGCACTACAAGCGATTCTTTCTAGACAAATATTTTTAAAGATTTACCCCTCCAGACCAGAAATTGATTTGTGAAATGAATTAATTTGAAATTGTATAAACATTAAATGAATGTCGAGGTGACCTCAAAAATACAAAATGTGGTTCTAATTCCTTTGTTCCACCGAGCGATCGGTAATCTGTAATCCCTTCCTCCAACATCCAGACATCCAACTTTGAACTTACAAAACTTAAACGTTGAACGTAACGATTGAAATGTTGTTTTACCTGTGACTGTGAACAGTCAACAGTGAAAGATGAGATTCAAAAGAAGTTTGGATCAACTGGTACTGATGAAAGATGAACGATGAAGACTGACAGCAATAACAGAACGCTGAGTGACTACTGACAAGTGGACAACTGACTGCCGAAGATGTACGGACGGCGGTATCCAGTATCACGGAACGGGTATATGCATTTTGCTATATTAATATTAAATATACAATATTATGATCGTGATTAGTAGGCAAAGTGGTGAAACTAGACTACATAATAACATTTTTTACAATTAATTGCCAATTACAAATAAATGAATTAAGAATTAAAAAACTTACAAAAATTATTTACGACGAATGCGACGCGACTCAAGCACGCGACGGGAAGAGAACACCTCCGATCACAAGCACACACACTAACAAGAATGAATGAGGAGGATGAGGGCCGATTTAATTTAGCCGACGATGGGAATACGAGTATTCGCGCGTTTTGAGATTAAGAAGAATTCACAATCTTGGCGCCTTCAAGCTGTCGTATAGGAAAGTATTTTTCGAGATTTCATATTTGGCACGTGTTGTGTGTGTGTGTAGTGTGTACTGTATTTCACTAGAGCATGTTATCCAACCCAAAGCAAGGTAGGTTTGCGGTTTTAATGCTAGCCTGAGCACGGAATTTAACTCGATCGAGAATTATTTTACCGTTAAGAATTAAATAAACCATACAGAATACGGATATAAAAAAGTATCAGAGAGACTATTCTATTAATGCTTATTTATTTTCGAGAAACAATTAACGTAATTTTTGAGTGTGGCGCGCTTATATCAACACAGAGACAGACGTACACACAGACAGACAGACAAACACACAGACAGACAAACACACACACAGACAGACAAACACACACACAGACAGACAAACACACACACAGACACACAAACACACACACAGACAGACAAACACACACAGACAGACAAACACACACTCAGACAGACGAACACACGCACAGACAGACGAACCCACACACAGACAGACGAACCCACACACACAGACGAACCCACACACACACAGACGAACCCACACACAGACAGACGAACAAACACACACAGACAGACGAACAAACACACACAGACAGACGAAAACCAGTACTTTGCCCCTCTTGTATTAGCTTTAGAATTACCACAGTTATCACGCTACAATTATATTAGCTTTAGAATTACCACAGTTATCACGCTACAATTATATTAGCTTTAGAATTACCACAGTTATCCAAAGCTATATCTACTATCTAGCAAAATCACGACCAAGGGAACGGACTTGGATCGCGAACGACGAACGGACAGACAGACAGGAAATTTGTTCCCATAAAGTATCGGCATACTCCGATACTTAATAATAAGTGAATACAATAGCCCTGCATAAATATTTAAAATAATAAGTATGGAGTTTTTGTCAAATTCCAATCTACAATTTTAAATTTTGTCCCATCCCTTTTCGGCCCCACCCATGACCTTCATCCTGTTATACTCATTACTTATTTTTAAATCACACCATTAGATTGATTGGGCGCATTTTTAAATATATATAAATGTCGAGATGCACAAGAGTTTGCCATAATTAATGATAATTACTATTATCGCTGTATCAACAAAAGGTAGGCAACGTTGTCCTATGAATGAGCCACGAATTTTACAATAAATGCCTTGATTGATCAGGAGATTATTATTGCTTTCACATGCAGCGCGTGTGTTCAAGGGTGAATCAGGGAGCAGTGAGAAAATATTATGTGACTATGAGATTTGCATATAGGTAAATAATTTTACTCTTATAGTTTGTCGAACCAATAATAATATACTTGAGCCATATTATAATAATATTGGTTCAGATCAGGGCCGTACGTACCCGTGCCCAGAATTTTGTTTCGATGAGGGTATCAAAACAAAAAAAATATATTAATGACAATTATCTAGTGTAGAGCTAATTTTTTTGGTAAAATAACCTTTTTTAAATAAATAATTTAAATAACCTCGTAGGCTAATTTTTAGGGTTTTGGGTTGGGTTCGAAATTTATAGGTTAAAATTGCATGGGTTGAGTTCGGAAAACCGAACCCAAAAAATACTCTAGCTACTCACTCAACACAAAACACACAACTTGCATTGCAGTTGCAGCAACCTGCACTTGCACTGCACAGCTTTGTTGCGCTGCTGACTATTATGACTGACTAGCGTGAACTTATAGAAAAAAATGATTTCCTATTACCCAGGCAACCAGTTTCACCACATCGATATCCAATATAT